>WFMF01000643.1:59184-81598 GCA_011033025.1 Beroe forskalii | reverse complement strand
ACCTGTGACTTTGGTTCTGATTCGAATTTTTCAATGCAGTAAAAGGTTTTTCATAAATTTGAATTGCAATTGTCGAAATTTTTGAATGAGGTGCTGCCAAGCAGTGCCGAGTTAGCTGTGTATTAGCAGGCCTAACAGGTGTATTAGCAGGCCTAGTTCTAAATAGAAGTTTTACTGGCTACCCATTACAACAATAATTCTAATAGTTAATTCTAATTCGTATCTCATTCACTTGATATCATGAAGGATCACATTAAAGAGAATTCTAATAGTTAATATTTTAATAGTTTCTGTTTTAAACTTACAACACAACACATATTAAATTAACTAACTGAGAATGTTGTGTAACACTATGTGGAGTTCCTGAAGAAGAGATATTTTTATCTTGAAACTGACAGTAGAATAGTGGTTCAAAGTGTGTGGGTTTGATTTCATTATTGAGATTTCTGTGTTTCACTGCAATGATCAATCATATCAATCATTCTGTTTTAATAGTTTTTGTTTCATAAATAGATTTAGCCTTGTCGAAATAGAAGTAAACAGAAATAAAATTTCACATTGCTAGTTTTAATGGACTGATTTTCTATAGAATTTTCTATCTGCCACACCTGAATGGCTGCAGCCATGGCGGAAGATGAAACTTATTGCGGGGGCCGAAATTTCCGAAAAAAAATTTTCAATTTTACAAATTTAATTATTCAATTAGCGATAAGTACCAGTTACCACAGTTCATACAGGTATGAAAAGTGGAATCAAAATCTAAGTAAGTAGATATTATCATGAAACTTGCAAATTATTAAAATGTTCTTTCACAATAAATTGATATGGAGTGTACAGTGGTATGCAACAAGAATAAGAAGGGCTGAAATCAACTCAGAGAGTAGCCTGTTAGAGTAAACAGTATTTTTCTGCACAAACCACAATACAGATTAAGTGTTGTTATACAATCAGCCATTTTTATCGTGACTGGCAAAAATATATCAATAGCTGTTACTTAACTACACAGACAAGTGACAACAGATTATTGACGATGTTTTGATAGACACACTCTTGAAAAGCTTGAGAGAGTAAATTTCAAGTCCAAACCGTCGAAGGCTATATTACTGTGGATTGACTAGCTGGTAATTCGATTATCCCAACTTATTGCAGATCGCCTTCTATTATCTATAGACAATATGGCTAATTGGGGTCACTTTGTTTGTTTTCATTTCATCCACAAATTGGTTTATCAGAGATAACTGATTAAGTAACTGACTAATGAATAACAATGATGACATTTTTCTAAATTTTTGTGGGGGCCAAAGAGCATCTTGGCCCCCATTCTCCGAAGATTGTGGGGGCCATGGCCCCTCGGCCCCCGTGCTTCCGCCATGCATGAATGGCTGAAATATTGCTTTCAGGTTATATTTAATGATGTCTAAGCATGTAACAAATAACTTGATATTATTTATTTATTATTATTATTAATCAGAATATTGCAAAGGCACCTGCATCCTTCCAGTCAATTGAATGAACTGATCAAATGATAAATGCACACATACTTGCAGTTTTGCACAGATGTGCAGTATGCTTTTTTCTCTTTTTTCAATTATTTGATCAGCCAATTTAATTGAAGGAGAATGATGAAACCACCTCAGATTTATTTTATAGATTTTAGAATGCTTGCTCTCACCAGAAAATTAGTCACTGAGCCTGTTTGTGTTCAATCCTGCAGGTTCCTGTCTTCTGAAAAAAGTCCTCCTAGAACGCTTATTACAGGTACTGTGGGTAAATTGAGTCTCATTGGTATTTTATATTTTCTGTTATGAACAATGTGTAACATTTAACCAATATTAACCAAGCTTATTTCAGGAAGCCTTGGTCAGCTTGGACTCACACTTGCTAAAGAAATGAGGTATGCTTCATTTTAAAGTTTTGGAACTATTCCCTGCATTGACTTCAACATTGAACATGTGATTATTTTTCCAAAAACCAAAAAGGATTTGGTCTGCGGTAGTTTTAAAGCATTCTTCATTAAAACACTCATGATATGGGAATGAATGGGACTGTCAAAGCATCTGCAATGTCACTTCAAAATATACAACATTCACATAAAGACATAACTAATGCTTAGGAAAAGTGTCATTGGAGCAGTTTCAACCATCACATTCTTTCTCATATCATGACTTTTTCAATGGAGAATGCTTTAAAACCATCACAAACCATCACAACCAAAATCTTTTTGGTTTTTGGAAAAATATCTACTCTATGGTGGCTCAAACTCATCACCTTGATTTTTTAATGAAAAAATTTGCATCAGTTGCAATCTGAGATGGCACCATTATTGTTGAGGATTTTTGGCCCTTTTCTTAAAAGGTTCCATCTTTGTTGTGCCATTTGTTGTACCATTTTTGCCCAATTTTGTCTATCCACTTTATCCATGGGACAGTCAAAATCCAATTTAAGAAGTGTATGTAAAAAATGGACATAAAAAGTGGAACTAAAAGTGGACATAAAAAAGTGGACATAAAAAAGTGTACAACATTGCAGATTAATGTAATTAACCCATGTTTTACAGGGGCGTGTCGAACTCATATGTGCGCGGCTTTTCCATGCGCGGCGTAATTGTGCGCGGCTCACTGCCTGTTAATTACAGGCAGTAAGCATGGAAAAGCTGCTGTATATGAGTTCGACATGCCCCCGTTAGTGTCTGAATGTCTCACTGTTCCTAAGTTTCTGTATTGCAGATCCCGGTACGGCACTGAGAGGGTAGTGTGTACGGACATCAGGAAACCTCCTAAATCCGTCCTTCAGAGTGGTGAGTGGGCTAACATGTCTTTTTTTTTCTTTCTTTTTTCTATTTTTAATTTGAATTGCAAAGCGGTGCCCAATGAGCTGCGTATTAGCAGACCCAACAGGCCTGCTAGTAATATAAATTCAATCATCAATGAACATCTATTTCAAAATAGTTGCTAAGGGTTTGGTCGAATTCAGGGGTGAGGTACCCAAAGGGACGAGAGATGGGGATTTTGAAAAGGACCGAAACAGGAATCTCATACCATGTCACTCGGCTGCTGATAAACTTAAAATTTCTCGGGACTATGATCCTTACATGGAAAGATTAGGAAAGATTAGCTTAATAACCATAGCCTCTTTTTTCATAAAACAAGCAAAATGTTGAATGTTGATTGTATTAATATTATGATAGGTGAAAAATATTTCCCAAGAGATCAGACAAAACGTTGAATTTGTTAGGAACAACAAGCTAAATCTTTATAATGAGGTAGAGTACTTTCGTAACACTGACATCATCAGTACCTATAAAGAATTATCAAGATAAGAAAGGTTACCAAGAAAAGTGTAAGAACAACCTAAAACATGTGCTAAAAGATGGAAAGGAAATGTAAGATCATGAAAAAGGAAAAAACTCATTCTAGAAGTGGAATTCCAAAAGGATCCATCGAATTAATACCAAAAGGTTTTATAGTTTTAAGTTTCTGTATCCACTTGTTTTCATTAACATCAAGTGACCGAGGACTACTATTTGAAAGAATAAAAATTTGGTAGTGGCTATTGAAATCATCCCTATTAGAACAGCAATGAACATCAATAAGATGTTTTCCTAAACAATAACTATCAGGGTCACCAGAGTCAATATCAGAATTAGGGTCACTCAAGATTTTATAGAACTTTGCCCTATGTTCATTGACACGTTGGTGTAATATTCGGGTAAACACCCAAAATCGTACATATTATACTTATTATTATTATATAGAGGTCCTCTGTATAAAAAAGGTAAGAAAAGCTATTACGCGGGATATTCATATGGGATTTGTGGGCAATATGCGCATTGTGCAGTATTCAAAATGGTAGGGGGAAAACTCTGAAGTAGTGACCTTTTCAAGAATACCCAAATTGTTCACCTCAAATTCTCAAATTAGGTCAAGTTATTGATTATTAGCTTGAAAATACGGGAATATTTTGAAAACATGTCTTTTGATGATCTGCAAAACTATTATGGGCAATTTGGTCATTATGGGATGAAATTGTGCTGCAGAGAATCCATGATCCTCTGTTATTAAACGTTATTAAACATGATATGGTGCTATTGGACGAATTGTACCAATGCAAATTTAATACTTGAATAGCAAGTTACTTTTATAAGCCAGAGATTTTTGCAGATCTAATTTTAAGCCCACCAGTTCTTGGGATGAATCCAATCTAGTTTAAATGATTCAGCACAAGAAGAATTGTGCCTGCCGGCATAATCACATAATTCTTTTCTTCTGTTGTTCCCATATTGATGTTAGGTATTAGGATGGGTAAAATGGATGACGTTTTCTGTAATTACTCAGGGCAGTACTCTCACCACAATTACCAGGTTTAAAAGTAAACTCGCCTGATAATTTGGGAGTAGGGGTTGAGAGGCTAATCTGATTATTTGCAGAGACGGAGGTTTTAAAATGAGAGCGTCACGGCTTGGATATATAAACGTTGTTATAATGTGATCAGTAGCTTAGTAGTTTTCAGCTTTCAGTTTTATCGTTCAAAACCATAAAAACTCTCTTTTCTAGTCTACCCTTACCACTCGAGCCATTCTGATATGAAAAGTACCCAGAAATAAATTTCCGCTGAGATTGAGCCACTTAATTTCCCTCCCCTATGGTGCGTGATACAACATTCTCTATTTCACAGAGCCCCATAGTAAAAATGTTTTTTTGGATTTTCTCGGAAAACAGGTGTTGAAAATAGCGACTGTAATACCTGGTACTGTGATCGGCCTATTGCACATATTATTTTGGAGGTTTGTATCTCAAAAGGAAGCCGAGATATCGCCATTTTAATCCAGCACAAGTAAAAAGGGGTAAAAATCAGGGTTCCCAAATAATTTTTTATAACTTTATTTGGGGCTTCTATGACTTATTGATAAGTACCGAAAAACGTTCTAGCATCTTTGTAACGGGTCCTTCCCGTAAGTCCATAAATAGATAAATCATTATGAAAACTTTCAAATTGGTACCTATAACCTAAAATTAGAACTTTAATAACGGAATTTTGATATAATCCAAACACATTCCCATCATTGTATTTTTCATTGGCAGGGCCGTACAGGTATGCTAACATTCTCAATAAGAATGGACTAGAAGAAATTCTTGTGGAACATCGTATTGATCAGGTTTGTGTCATTTCACTACATCCACAAGGTAATACACTAATATGGGCTTCTGTTTGATGATGCCTCCATCAGATCGAGAGATAGTGCTGTGCAACTCTGCGAAATTGTTACTATATGTTAACATAGTTTTATGTTTTATTGATTATAACCGTATTTTTCTGCATCAAGGTTCATTTTTGGGCACTCATTTTATTAATTGGATATGAAGAGTTTGCCTCTCAGTAATATCATGTGATTTGGCTCCTTCGTACCTTCTTTATTTAATCTTATTTTTTCCTTCTAACTTCTATGTGGGCTCTGTCATTACAAATGAAATTTGACCATATGATTTCTATTTCTAATTCTAACCACGTGTTTGTACAGGTTGTTCACTTCTCAGCGCTGCTCAGTGCTATTGGAGAGCAAAACGTCGCCTTGGCCCTCAACGTGAACATTGAGGGATTTCACAACATCATAGACCTCTGTAACACTCACGAGTAAGGAAACAGTAGCAGTTTAGAGGGTGCTTAGCATTGTGTTACGGGAGTGCCGGAGTGTAATGCCTTGTCCTTATTGCTTCAATGGCTCTGATATGAGAATATAATTTAATGGAAGCGGCCATGATCTTGCTTTCTGCAAGTGAGGAGTTGACACCACTGTTGCGACACTATCTGCGATGCTCAGAAGTATTCACACCTATGTTAAACAACAAACCATTCTTCGCAGCATGCCCCCCTGTCTCACGGCCTCCTTGACCTCTCTGGGACCCACCCTCCAGGAGGGAAACTAATAATCACTATCCTCAGACTCAAGCTGTTTTGCCCGAGCACAATAGGGGCGTTTGGCCCGGAGACACCACGGAACCCGACCCCTGACGTGACGGTGCAGAAGCCTAAGACTATATACGGGGTGAGCAAAGTGTACATGGAACGGCTGGGGGAGTACTACAACCACAGATACGGCCTGGACTTCAGAAGCTGCCGCTTCCCTGGGATCATCTCAGCCACTACGCCAGGAGGTGGCACCACAGGTACACGCCATCCTCAACAGGAGGCGGCACCACAGGTACACACCATCCTCAACAGGAGGCGGCACCACAGGTACACGCCATCCTCAACAGGAGGTGGCACCACAGGTACACAGTACACGCCATCCTCAACAGGAGGCGGCACCACAGGTACACACCATCCTCAACAGGAGGCGGCACCACTGGTACATACCATCCTCAACAGGAGGTGGCACCACAGGTACACGCCATCCTCAACAGGAGGCGGCACCACAGGTACACGCCATCCTCAACAGGAGGCGGCACCACAGGTACACGCCATCCTCAACAGGAGGCGGCACCACAGGTACACGCCATCCTCAACAGGAGGCGGCACCACAGGTACACGCCATCCTCAACAGGAGGCGGCACCACTGGTACACACCATCCTCAACAGCAGGTGTCACCACAGGTACACGCCATCCTCAACAGGAGGCGGCACCACAGGTACACGCCATCCTCAACAGGAGGCGGCACCACAGGTACACGCCATCCTCAACAGGAGGCGGCACCACAGGTACACGCCAGGAGGCGGCACCACAGGTACACGCCATCCTCAACAGGAGGCGGCACCACAGGTACACACCATCCTCAACAGGAGGCGGCACCACAGGTACACACCATCCTCAACAGGAGGCGGCACCACAGGTACACGCCATCCTCAAATCTCCTTATTTCAATGATGGAGGATATCAAATTAATGTCAATAGGGGCTTAATTTGAGGGTTTTGAGGTTGGTCCCATGTGGTGCGTTGCCCCACTTTAATCAAGGGAGGTCTGCTGCGTACCAATGCAGGGGCTGTATTCCCACGGGCATTGGTTAGCTGATGTGAAATACGATATTGCTAATTGTTAATAATTGAAACTGAAGCACTTGACATAGCGCTCGTGTTTCCCATGCTCAGAAGTAATCCCAGCTTATTGGCGAAAGTATTTAATCGAATAGCAATCCGATGAGGAAAAAGATTTCCGATTCCATGATCCACTTTCATCATCGTATATTTTTATCTACAAACAACAGTACAGAAGTGCTTTACTCTGATCAGTCCATGTCTTCATAGTTAGTATGCAAAAAATTTCAATAAAGAAATTAATTAAATGAATAATTTAATATTATGCTCATATCATGCTCATAACATGCTCATAGAATTATGCAAGTTTCATACTGGAATGAATGGAAAAGATTCAATGATGTGGATTACAGTCTCGTTGCCGGTCAGAATGTACGTCATCTTTCAGATTACGCGATACAGATATTCTACGACGCTATTGAGACAGGGCGACACGACTGTTTCCTGGCGCCAGATACCCGTCTCCCATGATGTACATATCGGATTGCATGCAGGTAAATGTCTTCTATCTACCTTATTGGCCTTTATTTGGCCGGCCTTTTTTTAACCGGCCTTTTTTTAACCGGCCCTATGGACAAAAATTGGATCAATTTTGAACCGTTTTAACCGGCCCCTTGGACAAAAATTTTTCTGGTGGTCACCAGACCAAGGATTTTATGCTCTGAAATGACCACTAAAAGCCCTTTATATTCAATAAATTGCATCAAAAGACACAAATCCCGGTCTAATATTATGTTTTAGGTCATTAACGTGTTATGTAATGACGCTCAAGTGAATTTAAGCCAAGTCATAAAAGTTTCATTTGACCTAAATCAATTGGCCTTTAATTTGACCGGCCCCACTTTAACCGGCCTTTTTTTAACCGGCCCTTTGGACAAAAATTTGAAAGTCGTTTTTGTCCTTAAGGGCCGGTTAAATAAAGGCCAATAAGGTATATAAGCACTGCAATGAGCAATGTGATCGGTGCTACAATTTCTATTTTGAAGGTTTTACCGTTTTACTACTATTCCAACTTTCCAACAGCTAAGCGGCCAATGACAGGAATCGAAGGATCCAAGTTATCAAGCCAGTGACGGTAAAGGAATTGTTACCGCTTATTATACCCCTCCCAAGCTTGTTTTAGCGACCGTATAAGTTTGGTTATATGGTCTCCACTGAATAACAGTGCAAAAAAGCTTAAAATGAAAATTCATTTCGTTGAATCCGTTATCCGGACGAGGGTCGTCAGACCCAAGTGGGAAGAAATGCAGTTGTTTGGTCAGAGGAAAGTACGTCCCAACTATTTCTGGTCGGGGTATAATCCGGTTCCATGACCTCAGCTGAGACCGTATACCTTCTATAATGAACTCGGCACGCCTCGTCCATTATCCAACTTACAGTCTCGGCTGTTGCGGGTCGCCTCGACCATGTAAGTTGCGGTATACAGTCACCACTTCGACATGTAACCGCTTAGGGAGATGTCACATATTACGTCAGCACTTACTCTATTCCATGCTCAATAGCTCTGAATCCTGATAATGTGTCATGTTTAGTCGTGTCGTGTCGCGAGTAATGAGTATTGCGTCATTTCTATTTATGGTCATGTTGAAAGCTGTCTTGACACATTTGAGGACCGATTTTTACCCATTTTTCACCTCAAAATGTTAATTACGTTCTATTAGTACTTATACACAAAATTTTGAGATGATATTTGATGACGTTATTAAACAGTGATTGAAATGTCTTATGATACCAATTTTAGGTCTCTATCTCAACCATTGTGGAGCCAGTGACTAGAATTAACCAGGTTTTTGTTCACGGGATTCCAGAGAGCAGCATTAGGTTGAACACAATTTTTGAAATTGATTCATCTCTGGAAATGCCTTGAGAACATACTTCACCCCGGTTGAGTAACTTTGGTTACTCAACTGATGTGGAGCATCTTTCTGAATTTAAGGCACTTTTTAAACGTCCACAGAATCAAAAGTTAATTGGATAGAGATGTCAAACCTTTTTTAAAAACTAAAACAAACATATATAATTACAATTTTAAATGATTGAAATGTGTAACAGTACTCAACCATTGTGGAGCTGCATTCTAATAAATAGAATGTTAACAAAAAGTACTTCAAGTTCAATTTAAGTTGTCTTTTTTAACTAGAAATGGTCGTTGATCGCTTTGACAGGAAGAATATAGATAGAAAGTAAGTTATGTGACTCCTTATAGGTATCCTCAACCAATGTGGAGCCTTTTATTCACAAATGAAGATGTACAAACCTATCATCTCTTTTTAAGAAGAGGTGCGTCTTTTAAAGGTTTTAAATCAAGCATAAAATATCATTCATTGATACTTCACATTAGACCAGCTCTCAGTTGTCTCTACTCAACCATGTGGAGATATTTGGGGCACGAATTGATCATCTATAATCCAGCTTCAATATACCATTTTACTACTATTTAGAACAACAGGAACGATCCAGAGATGTTTTCTACTGTTGTTTGAAAACATGCTGAGTGAAATGGCTAAAGCTCAACCAGTGTGGAGCTTGCCGTCATGCAAGTATGGGACATAATTTGTAACCCAATGGGCTAACGTGATATATAAGAGTATATTGGGCCATTTAGTGATGATATAATTCGTCGATGTAATCAAGAAATCATGTCGTTTTGTTTTGTCTGTGGCATATCATAAAAACTCAACCAAGTGGAGCAGTCTCTAAAGAATATCTAATTACCTGCAGCAAAATTAATTACCGTTACTGTAATTGTGTTGTGCGAGTTTTCGTGTGTGACTTGTGTGCGTCTGTGTCGCAGCAACTTTCAAATTTGCTTAGTATAGGTACAGTTCGGAATTTGCCTTGTATATTGTTCCAATTTGTTTGGACATATTGTGTTCATGTTTGTGACAAGTTTTTTTAAATGATATATTACTAATCTTATTAATTCATGATTTAATAATGGTAAATTTAGGTTGTGTATGCTTGTATGCTTGTATGAAAGGTGCTGTAATATTCTATTATGAGTGAAGAGCCATCTCTTACGTTTGCTTGTCCCCATTGCCCTGCTTCATTCAAACAAGCTAAGAATTTGAAGCGCCATGTCACTACCTGCCATTCAAGCACTCAAGAAAAACACAAGTGCAGTCAGTGTGATTATGAGACACCACGTAAGGATGCGTTGAAAAGACACCTTAAATTGGCACATACACCTAAAGCTGATAAAGTTAAGATAACAGGAAAACCTGGCAGTTCTTCAGAAAGAAAGGGAGACTGGTTTCAATGTAAGCAATGTGATTACACATCACCTCGTCGTGAAAATCTCGAACGACATGTCATGAATGTTCACACTGATAAGGAGCTTGTTGTAAAGCTTGAGTGTCCAGCTGCTAGTAGGGGCTGCAAGAACTTATTTTCAAACAAGGCCTCGTTGAAAAGACACATTGTCGAAAAGCGATGTAAATATGATGGAACATTGGAAGAATTCCAAGGCATTTATGAGTGTACTGATGATCTATATGCTGGAGTAGATCACAGCAACTTAGCATTACCATTACTGGGAGATGAGCATGAATTCGATGAAGTTGATCCTAGCAATTTACCAACCATGCTCGACTCTCCAGACTCAACTTTTGACAGCGATGATTTGGTGAAATTGGCTAAAGGTTTATGTTATGAATTTGTAGTCATTCATTGATTAACGTAGGTTGAGGTTGGGAAGCAAATATATTATATGTAAGTACGATATCATGACTCAAGTGCAATTTGTTTATAATCAACCATACATGTTTAAACCCTCCTATGATTTGTATTTTATAACTCCACAGAATTTGGGGAGGAAGATATTCTAAATGAAGAGAACTTACTTGAAGAGGAGGTGAGAAGTTTAACAACTCTCATCTCACTGCTAGGATCTGAAGCAGACTCACACTATCAATTGAGTGGCGAAGTGGAGGGTACTGTCGACAGTTTGGCATGTTGTAAAGCACGATTATTTGAAGAGGATTGTGTCTGAAGTAAAGCATGACTTCATGTTTTCCATGTTATATTGGTCCATGTTATGTCGAAAGGTAATCGTGTACAGCATGGTCGTGTCTATTGTTGATTGTTCAATAGTTCAATTATAGTTGGTTGCCTGACGCCTGTTATAATTTATACCAATGTCGCATTCATCACTATTGCAATAAAATAGCAATACGAAGCCTAATAATAATTTCAGATTTCCTACTGGATACCCAGAGAGAACATCAGTCGTTGAATCAAGAAGTACAAGCTGACCCTGAAGGAGCTGACCCTGGAACACCTGACCCAGGAACAGCTGACCCAGGAACAGCTGACCCAGGAACAGCTGACCCAGGAACAGCTGACCCAGGAACAGCTGACCCAGGAACAGCTGACCCAGGAACACCTGACCCAGGACCACCTGACCCAGGAACACCTGACCCTGAAGGAGCTGACCCTAAAGGAGCTGACCCAGGAACACCTGACCCAGGAACACCTGACCCAGGAACAGCTGGCGATGCTCTGTCACCATGGACTAGATATCGCCGAAGACAACTTATTGCAAATAAAGTTGTCAATGTATTCTACAGTGCAGAAGCTGAAGATCTTACTCCAGATGAAAAGTATTCAGTAAATCTAATGGTTATGAGAAAAATGGGGTTCATTCCAAAGACAGCAATTGATATTTTCCCTTTGTTTAGAAACCAATTAAAATCACAGGCAACTAAGATAAAAGATGTTCTTCAGTTCCTTGAGGATAAATCAAGTTTTACAAATGATCACAGGAAGGTAAGGTACTATGCCAACAGATCACCACAGCAACTAAAGCAAAGCAAGAGTAAATCAGATCAGTTGATACTCCTAAATGAATACACCCCAGTTGAACTGAAGCAGGAGCTGAATAAGAGAGGTGTGATGCAGTTCCGCCATCCAAGGAAAGTTTTACACATACCTCTCAAACATCTTTATGAAGAGTATGTGAATGATCATCCAGGCCACCTGAGTTTAAAGGTGTCAGAGAAATTTTTTAAAGCTTGCATTCCTTTCTACATCACAAAGGCAACATCATCCCAGATTCAGTTTTGTGTCTGTATCTTATGTGAAAATTCATTCAACATTTACACAGTACTAAAAACTCTTTGTGGATCAGACAGCCTCCCAGCAACTTTGGGGGATTTCATTTGCTTTGACATAGTGTCATGTACATCAGACACTCCCTGGCTTAAGTGGACCTGTATTTTAGAAGACTGTTCCAGCTGTTTCCTGCCAGACATTGGACTTTTGCTGAGATCCCTGATTCCTGGTGAAGCCACTAAAACACCGCCATACCTACGATTTGGCAAGGGTTTCAATGTGAATTATCCTGATAGAATGGGGTTTCAGAGGAATGAAGAGGACATTTTCAGTTATATTGAATTTGCTGAAGAAACTCTTACCAAATACCTTCTTCATAGAAATCATTTGAAGTGGTTTGGCTTTCATTATCAAGAATTCTGGCTCTCAAAGCAAGACACCGTCTACTGTGTAATGGATTTCAGTGAAAATCCTAAACAAGTCTTTGAGAAGGAGGCTCAGAGTATGTACTATGGTAAGATAACCATAACATTGCACAACACAATAGTTTGGGAATACAATTCTGAATCTGCAGATTTCACAAAAGAATACCATCATCATCTGAGTGATAGCAAAGCACATGACTCTGCTTTCATAGACCAGGCAATGCCAGACATAGTTACAAGATTCAGTTCAGCTGTCAAAACACTGGTTATCATGAGTGACAATTGTTCTCAGCAATATAAATGTGTTGAAGCCTTCAACTATCTATTGAAGTGGGTACATGAATTCGATGTTGAAATCATCAGAATTTATGGAATTGCTGGTCATGGTAAAAATGAAGTTGACAGTGCTGGTGGGGCAGTTAAAGAAGTTTTGAGAAACAGATCAGTTAACCAGCAGGAGACTTTTTACACTTCAGAAGATGCAATAGCAATAGCAAAGCGTCACTTCTCAACTTATCCAGGTGTGGTCAGTCGCCACTTTCACCTCGTAGAGAAAGATTTTGAGCGTGGAGCTCACCCAGATGAGATTCTTAAGCTTAATAAACTTCCTGGAAGCTCAACTCTCCATTTCATGCATGTCAAGAAAGATCAGCTCATAGTTAGCCCCCTGATTTGCTCTTGCTCTGAATGTAAAGATTGTGCCTATAATAACTGTGAGTATGGAGCACCATACTTCATTATAACAACCAGTAATGGTCACATGACACCATTTGTTGGTCAAGATCAGAAAATGACAATGAATAAGTTTCAAGACCATGCCTCAGTAGAGGAGGAAAACAATGATGACATAGATGTACAGAACGAGGCCAGGAAGGATTTGGTGGCTGAGGGTTGTATTGTTGCTGTGAAAGCCTCAAGAAAAGCAACTACTAGTTACTGGCTTTTTGAAGTTTCTGAAACTCATGATGAGTTCTTTGTGGGAGTGTACTTGGAACGTGAAAGGGATACTCTGAAGTTCAAGAGAAAAAATATCAGAGAAGAGGTGTTTTATGCTACTGTTATCTATCCAGACGTTGCTGGAACTTGGGATGTAGATAGTAAAACTTTTACTATTGATAAAAGCATCAACTCAGAAATTAACCAATATAGTGTTATCTAAGAAATATATTGTTGATTTGGCTCCACATGGTTGAGTGAGACAATGCTAAATTGCTAAAGACGATATAAAAGTGATCACTGCCTTTATTTGAGTTTGAAATCAATAGTTCAATATGTTGGAACTATCTAGAGTTATTGAATTTATATTCTATCTGGTGGGCCATGTACTTGTAGTAAACATAGCCATGGATTATTCATCCACGAAATGCTCCACATGGTTGAGTGAGCATTTCTGAGGACTCTGGGTTGATTTATAGTTAGTGACAAGTACCTTACACTATGAAGATTAACTTCAAATAGTTCAGACAACTGTGGAGACAGTATTTTGTTGGATTTTCAGCTGCTGCTCCACATGGTTGAGGATTATATATGCTGTACTTGATTAACTAGTAAATATACCCTGATAGCTGATATTTTCACTGGTTTATATTTAAAAAATCTGAATTCATGCTCAGCCAATACAATTAGAAGTGAAGTGATAATTCGCAGTGCAATCCTATGAAATTCCAATTTTTAGACAGCCCTTAGTTCGATGTTGGCTCCACATGGTTGAGTTTTATAGTTATAACTATAGGTTCTTAATGTTGCTAAAACTTCGAATATCAATATTTTCTAAAGAAAATCAAAATTTATTACTCAACCAAGTGTGGAGGTAAAACTTTCTGGCATATTTATCTACAGCTCCACATGGTTGAGAGTCTCGTTCACCAATGGTTAATTATTTTGTTGGTTGAACTCTACCCTCCACTATCCAAGCATGAACATTATCAGTTAAATTACTGGTTTCCTCAACCAAAGCAAGAATTAAGCTAAAGTTGACAAATGAATTAGCTGAAAATTTGATAATAGTTGCTAATACAAAATGGATAAGTGTCTCCACATGGTTGAGGTATTATTCAAGATTGCATCTTTTTTTGCGCATAAATAGATATCAGATAACATTGAATAAACATTACATTGATTTGAATGTTCAACCAGATGTGGAGACTGATCTTGAATATAGAAATGGGTACAGCTCCACATGGTTGAGGGCTAGATTATCCAATTAGCTAACAATCCTATCAGTAAACCCTTAGTGAGCCACTGAATACTAAATTGGCCTGTATAACCAACGTGTGGCAACATAATTGATACAAATTTGATGGTTACCCACAATTTCCAATTTTCCACATTTTAAAATTGAAGAAGTGAGAGTATTTGAAATGGTTCTCCACACTGGTTGAGGTCACTAGAGAACTTTTATGGCCTCCAACATATGGCCAGAAGATGACTTCAGCTAAAATCGGAATTTCTGGCTCCAAATTGGACATAAAACCCCTGGTTGAGGGAATTTTAATATTGATTTTCGATATTTCTCCACATTGGTTGAGGAATAAATGTTGAAAACCTTAATAAAAAGTTGTGAAATGATGTAACCCTTCAGCTACTAAAATTTCAATCAAAAATGTCCATCTGGAGCTGGTTGAGGGCCTTGCTCCACACGTAGCTCCACACGTCATATATTAAGCTATATCTTTTGAACCGATTAAGCTTTAAATTTCGTTCTTTAAAAAATGGATGTAAAATTTCCTTAGGCAGAAGTCTCCACATGACTCACAATGATAAATACTTGTGGAGCCCCTCAACCAAGCATTTTATAGACTATAAAATATGTCAAGACAGCTTTCAACATGACCTTATGCTGCTGATTACATCACTGTGTACAATGTAAAACCTATCATCTCCTTTGTACATGTCAAGGGTTTTGTACCTGGGTTTTGTAATGGTAGAGAGTAGGACGTATGTGTGTAGCTATGTATGTATCACCACCAAAACCGTTGGGGCGTTGGATGTGATCAGTCCATTTTAACAGGTTTCTGATGTCACATCCAACCCCGCGGGGGGCGGGGGTTACTAGGCAACCTTCAACGGTTTTTGTGGAAATTAACTCACGTGCTGAAATGTAGCAACCGAATCTAATTTCACGTGCATTAGTCGTATTTAAACTCATTTCAACGTAATTAAGTCGAAGATCCCGTGTAAATATCAATTTCCGTTAATTGCCAAATATCTACAAAACGTCTACGTGAACTCACGTGCTTCACTAGTCCATCGTATATTTCCCATCCTTATTTACTGCGACTTGCGCGACATGGAAAGCCATTATCACTTCAGTACAAATTTTCGTCATAAACGTAATTTGCAGCTTCATAAATCTCGAGGTCTAAAAGTAAAGCATAATCCGATGAAAACTCTCTCTATCGCAAAATAATTTATTTTAGTGGTTTTACGCGATTTGATGACGTTATCACAACTCAAACCAAATTCCCATATAGCCTTTTATACAATTTCGCCTTAGTAAAATATACTTTGGCCAGTCTTATCTTGACATCTCGCTCGTTTAACTGTTTTTCCTAAAATTTCGAAATCGAAAATTGCGAATATCTCGATAAAATATCGAGATAGCACAATAATCCATACGATTTTCTGAAATCTCGATGAATTTGCCAACTCATACTATTTCCTTTCCCTCTTGGAGCAAAATGCGCTCGAAAATGACCTATTTTTCGCTAGAGAAAAGAAAATTCAATAATTTTGCATCATAATTTGAACGAACTTTTTCGTCAATATCTTTTGCAAAGTTATGATAAACTTCAAAACAAAATAAAACGCTATCATCTTAGGGCTATTTCGACGAGTTCTTCATGTAATTTTCAGCTAGTCGACGTAACACACACAGAAAACCTCAAAATACGTCAGATTACGTAGCAAACCAAGAATAAATTTATACATTACTATCCAATTTTAATCACCGATCATGAAATGTACTAGATAAAATGTTAAAACCGAGACAAAATCATAAGCCAGCGTTTGTTCAAATTAACCATCTAGATTCAGATATTCGCGTGATTGAGGTCATCAAGAGACCAATAGAGCAGCGTGGATAAAGGTCTGGAGGAATAAGCTAGTGGTATTAGGAACATGCCAGTCAAATACAGCGTTTCCAAAAATTCTCACGGGCTAAAGGGCGTAGTCCCTACTGCAGACCGCCATCTTTATCTGTGATGATGAAAGCCTAGAAATGACCAAGTTCCTATCGATTCACTGTCCTTAAAACCATGGCTTTGGACACCCATCATGCTATCTATGACCAGTAATATTTTTTCCCATCTGGGTTTCTGAATTTTCCCACCGTGGCCATTTTGTGCGTTCCCCAAGGTATTTTCCAATACTCCTTGCTTTTTTCTCTTTATTTACGGCATAATAAACACGAATAGTATGGTGGGAATTGGGAAATGTCAACGACAATTTGAAGATATGAGGCCGTGTTGCAAATTAATACTCATGCATATATGTACATAAATTTTGCATATAATACCGACCAGTCCAATTGTGTAGTACAAACTACTAAGTGAGTAAGTGTACTAAACACGATTTTTCGGCCTCCTAGCCCGAGTATTCGTAGCACATTTTCTCAGAATTATTCCGTGACGTATCAGCTTGCTTGTGTCGAGGTATGTGCTCTGCAACGTTGATCGGTTATCTTTACAAAGTCTTTTCAAAGTTACCACCAGAGGCGTATACATCACAAAGACAAAACAATTAATTACTGGCATGATCGCTTTGTGATTTATCGCTGCATGTATGGAACGCGCGAACTTTTAACACAAATTTTTGACCATCTCGGCGCGACGTCGTCGTTATGGCGCCGATTTTGCGCGTTTAAAAGTGGTTGATTAATTAAGGCTTGGTTTAGGGTTCACTGCACCCTGATATTTTGGAAAACTTCAATATTTATGGTTGAAATTTTCAGAATCGTTTTGAAACTAAATTTCGTACTTATGTTATTGAACGCAATTTTGAGTTTGGACCCCAAAAAATTTTTGCCCATCGGAGCAAAACTCCCCGGAGATTTTTGCTCCAACGGCCAAAAATGTTATGCTCTATCTCCTGGAAATTTCGATTTTGGACGCCATTTTTCGCACCGAGGCTTCATATGGGCAATATTAAACCTATAGACTCAAGGACATCGTCAAAATGTTGGTAGTTGGTACACGCCCTGGCCATCCTGGCCAAGTAATATTATCTCAACTTCGTGCTTTTCAAAATATGAGTGGTGACCCCCCCCTTTCCCCCTAAACTAGAAGCTGTAAATATCAATATTAGTATTAATGACAACATTTCGCTGATATGTGCTTGTTGCAGAGCGTGATTCAGATGATGGAGGTACCTTCAGACAGACTCTCGCTCAGAACGTACAACATCAACGGCTTCAGCTTCACTCCTGCAGAAATAGCTGCAGAGATCCAGAAACACGTTCCTCTCACTGTCGACTACAAGGTGGACCCTCTCCGACAGGGCATAGGTAACTCTCTTAAATTCTAATGTCTGGTGTGGAAACGACACCCTCCAATCACCAAACACAGGGTGACCTTCGACACATGTCTCAATGTAACTAGCAATGATTAGGCTGCCCATGTGATAACAAGTTGAATTCCAAGTAAATTCGATGAGCCCATGTTCCCTTACTTCCCCCTTCGCAGCGAACACGTGGCCTGAAGTCCTGGATGATACCAACGCCCGCAGAGACTGGGGCTGGGACCCGCAGTTCAGCCTGGAGACCATGGTCCCGTACATGCTAGACAAAGTCAGGAAGCAGATAGAACATTAGCAGGGTACTATAGTAGGATTCTAGACTTTAGGATACTAAACAGTAGACACGGGTTATAAATAGGATGCTAGATAGGATACTAGATAGGATACTAGATAGGATACTAGATAGGATACTAGATAGGATACTAGATAGGATACTAGATAGGATACTAGATAGGATACTAGATAGGATACTAGATAGGATACTAGATAGAACACTAGATAGGATACTAGATAGGTTACTAGATAGGATACTAGATAGAACACTAGATAGGATACTAGATAGGATACTAGATAGAACACTAGATAGGATACTAGATAGAACACTAGATAGGATACTAGATAGGATACTAGATGGGATACTAGATAGGATACTAGATAGGATACTAGATAGGATACTAGATAGGATACTAGATAGAACACTAGATAGGATACTAGATAGGATACTAGATAGGATACTAGATAGGATACTAGATGGGATACTAGATAGGATACTAGATAGGATGCTAGATAGGATACTAGATAGGATACTAGATAGGATACTAGATAGAACACTAGATAGGATACTAGATAGGATACTAGATAGAACACTAGATAGGATACTAGATAGGATACTAGATAGAATACTAGATAGAATACTAGATAGGATACTAGATAGGATACTAGATAGGATACTAGATAGGATACTAGATAGGATACTAGATAGGATACTAGATAGGATACTAGATAGGATACTAGATAGGATACTAGATAGGATACTAGATAGGATACTAGATAGGATACTAGATAGGATACTAGATAGGATACTAGATAGGATGCTAGATAGGATACTAGATAGGATACTAGATAGGATACTAGATAGGTTGCTAGATAGGATACTAGATAGGATGCTAGATAGGATACTAGATAGGATACTAGATAGGATACTAGATAGGATACTAGATAGGTTGCTAGATAGGATACTAGATAGGATGCTAGATAGGATGCTAGATAGGATACTAGATAGGATACTAGATAGGATACTAGATGGGATACTAGATAGGATTGGGTGCTATACACGAGTTCAATAGATATGATACCAAATGGGATAGGGTGCTATTAATAGAAAAGGTTTGTAAATACGATATTAGTTGGGAACACCCTGATGATTTTGATTTTAAATCTTTCAAATTTGGTTTTATTAGAAATTGCAAAAGTTAAGATTTGGACAGAGAGGAAAGTAAGCTGATAACAAAATTTAGAACTGATGTAAAAAGCCTGAATAGAATTAAATTAGGAAGATGATTCCTTTCATTTCCATTTTTGAGTTAATGATTGCGTTTTTTGCATTTCTTTTTATTTTTCCATCCTGGCTTGACCTTGTTGAGGGTGAAAGAGCATTCTATAATTAGAAGATAATCGGTAGGCGGACTTTATAGCTAACGGACTTTATAGCTAAACCGGTCAAAATAGCTGAATTTTGATTTAGCTATATCGTCCGCAGTTCGGACTATTTAGCTAAATCTTTCTAGCTGTCCCTCCTCCCCTATCGGTTTAGGTGTTTAGCTATATAGTCCTCGATTCGGACTATTTAGCTAAATCTGCATCATAGCTGTTCCTCCCTCCCCATTAAATTTATAAGATTTAAGTTAAACGGGGTTCGGACACTACGGCACAGGACTCTTGGGCACACTTTTCAGTTTTGGGGTGACGCTACGGCACACTTTAGTTTTAGAGTGGACTCTGCGGCATATTCTAGGGCACGGTTGCAGTTAGGGGACAATTTTTGTCCATAACGACAGATGCCTCTCATCAGAGATTCTGCTTGTCAGCTGACCTCATTAGGATTCCAGGACTCATCAGGAACACTCGCTAGAATCTACCGTAGATACTGCTTGTTAGCTGACCTTATTAAAATTCCGTGCCCATGAGAAGAATATTAAGACTTGACTGCTCATTAACTTGGCACCATGGGGAGAATCTTATGACTTAATTGCAATAACCTAGGCACCAAGTATAAGAGATGCCTCTTTTCAGGATCCAACCATCAAATCCATTTTTTCGCTATCAATGTACAACAACGAAGAAGTCAAGTTAGTTGAGGGCGGCCGTCGGACAGCTCTGGGTGTCGTGAGGAACTTCGCTCCTTATACCATCATGAAATCATGGTGAACTACATATCCTTCGACGGGATAGAAGGGGTACACTCGTCTGAGTACCTGGGTCAGACGGTTTATGATGGGGCCCTGAATGGGACATTGATGTTCTCTGATCAGGTGCTACATCGTATCACCACGATACATTGATGTTCTCTGATCATGTGATATATCGTATCGCTGCGACATTAGATACAGTGGTCATCTGGTTAACAGCTGTGAATCGCTACACCGACACGGGATCATGTGGTCTGGTTAGGTGGAATCGTACGGTTTGATCAGCTATGGCAAAGCGTAGAGCATTATACCCATACCGAGGAAGGCATTCAACCTATACTGAGGAAGAGTAAGGTCAGATTTAGCTATATCGTCCGCAGTTCGGACTATTCAGCTAACGGACTAAATAGCTAGAGCTAGGACTTTATAGCTAAATCTACAGAATAATTTAGCTATATAGTCCTACAATCGAAGATAATCCAGAGTTTCAGATGCTAACTTTAGATTTATTTTATTCTACAGTTCTCATTTGAATGTTTTACCAAACTGATTGTGCTTTTTACCCCTCAACTCCATTTCCTTGTATATTCAGTTATTTGATAATTTCCACAGGATTTATTATTTCTGATTTATGTTCACTAATTAATTGATAAACATAGGTTTAACATAGGTGGAATTCTAAGGATGTTTTACGCGAAGATTTTAGATTCCAGTCAATAACTGTTTGTCTTACTTGCTGTCCAACCAAAATAAAATTACTAGTTTAGGTAGGGGTTTATCCTCTCTGAGGCTGCTTAATGCTTTACGAGGGTATCAGCCAATTTTGAGGGTACTTGTAGGCACTAGGCGTGCAATAATATTAATAAGTAATATTGCACTCCTCACATTGGCTAATACACTTAGATCACGGCAAAATGGTCATGACGCTAATAAAATTATTGCACTCGGCTTCTCCTCGTGCAATAATTTGGTATTGTCGCACTCGGCCTGCTTCTCGTGTGACAAATACAATGCAAATTGTTGCACTCGGCTTCGCCTCTTGCAATAATTTCTACGAGCACATTCCCAGCCATGCTCTAAGCGTTTATTGTGTATGTGTCTGTGCGTGTGACTGCATGCTACTTTGTGAAGGAAGACGCACTACGACTTGTTGGTCACGTGACCTGCCCTCGGCCGATCACAGACCTCCGGTAATAGTACACTGTGCAATTGAGAATGTTTTTAATCTTCGTACTGATTTACTGCTGTTAGGAGCTCGTGTTTTGCTTGCTGTGACTTGTTGAGTAGATTGATTCTTACTGCATCATACGTCTGACATCGCTCGATCAACATCGTCATACTAATCTGATAGTAATTAAATTTGAACAAATGTCATCGTGAGCCAAATTGTAAGAGAATTCGAATTGGATAGATTTCTTCAGGGCAATATGAATATCAAAACCTCGCTATTTTAATTTATGAAATATTTTGTTGGGGTTTCCCCTCCCAGCTGCAACCCTGAAAACTGGTATCTCTCCCATATAAACGGCTCTGAGTGACGTCACAGATCTAAACGTCAATTTTTCTGTATCCTAAACCTAACCTTAACCCTAACCAAAACCCTAACCTTAATCCTAACCCTAACCCTAACAAATCTTGACCCTAATCCTGACCCTAACCCTAGTCCTTAAAGCGCTAGGTGCGCTTAATTATATTTTTCTGAGTGACGTCATTGTCATAGATAATGAAGGCTCCCGTTTATATGGGAGACCTACCTGAAAACTGGTCCCACTGTCCTTGGCAGAATGGTCTCAGCTAACGAGTGATTAGCGTTGAACTACATTAGTCTACGGCTAAGTGACTAAACCAACATAACTAAGGCGCCTGTAACGTTCGTCGGTCGATCGATTGGAATTGGTCGATCGATCAACTCCATTTGAACAAATGATGTGTTTTACTGGTCCCTAATGACTTGAATCGTGTTTAAATGAGAAATATTTAGTTTT
>WFMF01000643.1:0-59084 GCA_011033025.1 Beroe forskalii | reverse complement strand
ATGCTAACTTTAGATTTATTTTATTCTACAGTTCTCATTTGAATGTTTTACCAAACTGATTGTGCTTTTTACCCCTCAACTCCATTTCCTTGTATATTCAGTTATTTGATAATTTCCACAGGATTTATTATTTCTGATTTATGTTCACTAATTAATTGATAAACATAGGCTTAACATAAGTGGAATTCTAAGGATGTTTTACGCGAAGATTTTAGATTCCAGTCAATAACTGTTTGTCTTACTTGCTGTCCAACCAAATTAAAATTACTAGTTCAGGCAGGGATTTATCCTCTCTGAGGCTGCTTAATGCTTTACGAGGGTATCAGCCAATTTTGAGGGTACTTAATTTGTAGTATTGCAGTTGCACTCCTCACATGGCTTATACACTAAGAGCATGGCAAATGGTCATGACGGTAATAAAATTATCGCACTCGGCTTCTCCTCGTGCAATAATTTGGTATTGCCGCACTCGGCCTGCTCCTCGTGTGACAAATACAATGCAAATTGTTGCACTCTGCTTCGCCTCTTGCAATAATTTCTACGAGCACATTCCCAGCCATGCTCTAAGCGTTTATTGTGTATGTGTTCAGTGTGTGACTGCATTCTACTTTTGTGAAGGAAGACGCACTACGACTTGTTGGTCACGTGACCTGTCTTCGGCCGATCACAGACCTCCGGTAATAGTACACTGTGCAATTGGAGAATGTTTTTAATCTTCGTACTGATTTACTGCTGTTAGGAGCTCGTGTTTTGCTTGCTGTGACTTGTTGAGTAGATTGATTTACTGCATCTACATCTGACATCGCTCGATCAAATATCATCATACTAATCTGATAGTAATTAAATTGAACAAATGTCATCGTGAGCCAAATTGTAAGAGAATTCGAATTGGATAGATTTCTTCAGGGCAATATGAATATCAAAACCTCGCTATTTTAATTTATGAAAGATTTTGTTGGGGTCTCCCCTCCAAGTCCAACTCTAAGCGGCAACCCTGAAAACTGGCCCCTCTGTCCTTGGCAGAATGGTCTCAGCTAACGAACTACATTAGTCTGCGGCTAAGCGCCTAAACCAACATAACTAACAAATCACAACAGTATTAAAATCTGTAATTTGCCTGACTGCATGGTGAATGGTTAGCTGGGGATGGGGAGGGTCCTCAGTCCTCACCCCTCTCTGGTGGGATGGGGAGGGTCCTCTCAGTCCTCACCCCTCTCTGGTGGGATGGGAGGGTCCTCAGTCCTCACCCCTCTCTGGTGGGATGGGAGGGTCCTCTCAGTCCTCACCCTCTGGTGGATGGGGAGGGTCCTCTCAGTCCTCACCCCTCTCTGGTGGGATGGGAGGGTCCTCTCAGTCCTCACCCTCTGGTGGGATGGGAGGGTCCTCTCAGTCCTCACCCTCTGGTGGGATGGGGAGGGTCCTCTCAGTCCTCACCCCTCTCTGGTGGGATGGGAGTGGTCCTCTCAGTCCTCACCCCTCTCTGGTGGGATGGGAGGTCCTCTCAGTCCTCACCCTCTCTGGTGGGATGGGAGGGTCCTCTCAGTCCTCACCCCTCTCTGGTGGGATGGGGAGGGTCCTCTCAGTCCTCACCCCTCTCTGGTGGGATGGGGAGGGTCCTCTCAGTCCTCACCCCTCTCTGGTGGGATGGGGAGGGTCCTCTCAGTCCTCACCCCTCTCTGGTGGGATGGGGAGGGTCCTCTCAGTCCTCACCCCTCTGGTGGGATGGGAGGGGTCCTCTCAGTCCTCACCCTCTCTGGTGGGATGGGAGGGTCCTCTCAGTCCTCACCCCTCTCTGGATGGGGAGGGTCCTCTCAGTCCTCACCCCTCTGGTGTGGGGATGGGGAGGTCCTCTCAGTCCTCACCCCTCTCTGGTGGGATGGGGAGGGTCCTCTCAGTCCTCACCCCTCTCTGGTGGGATGGGAGGGTCCTCTCAGTCCTCACCCCTCTCTGGTGGGATGGGAGGGTCCTCTCAGTCCTCACCCCTCTCTGGTGGGATGGGAGGGTCCTCTCAGTCCTCACCCCTCTCTGGTGGGATGGGGAGGTCCTCTCAGTCCTCACCCCTCTCTGGTGGGATGGGAGGGTCCTCTCAGTCCTCACCCCTCTCTGGTGGGATGGGGAGGGTCCTCTCAGTCCTCACCCTCTCTGGTGGGATGGGAGGTCCTCTCAGTCCTCACCCCTCTCTGGTGGGATGGGAGGGTCCTCTCAGTCCTCACCCCTCTCTGGTGGGATGGGAGGGTCCTCTCAGTCCTCACCCCTCTGGTGGGATGGGGAGGGTCCTCTCAGTCCTCACCCCTCTGGTGGGATGGGAGGGTCCTCTGGTCCTCACCCCTCTCTGGTGGGATGGGAGGGTCCTCTCAGTCCTCACCCCTCTCTGGTGGGATGGGGGGTCCTCTCAGTCCTCACCCTCTCTGGTGGGATGGGAGGTCCTCTCAGTCCTCACCCCTCTCTGGTGGGATGGGAGGGTCCTTCAGTCCTCACCCCTCTCTGGTGGGATGGGGAGGTCCTCTCAGTCCTCACCCCTCTCTGGTGGGATGGGAGGGTCCTCTCAGTCCTCACCCCTCTCTGGTGGGATGGGAGGGTCCTCTCAGTCCTCACCCTCTCTGGTGGGATGGGGAGGGTCCTCTCAGTCCTCACCCCTCTCTGGTGGGATGGGGAGGGTCCTCTCAGTCCTCACCCCTCTCTGGTGGGATGGGGAGGGTCCTCTCAGTCCTCACCCCTCTCTGGTGGGATGGGGAGGGTCCTCTCAGTCCTCACCCCTCTCTGGTGGGATGGGGAGGGTCCTCTCAGTCCTCACCCCTCTCTGGTGGGATGGGGAGGGTCCTCTCAGTCCTCACCCCTCTCCGGTGGGATGGGGAGGGTCCTCTCAGTCCTCACCCCTCTCTGGTGGGATGGAGGGTCCCTCAGCCCTCCCCCTCTGGTGGGATGGGAGGGTCCTCAGTCCTCACCCTCTCTGGTGGGATGGGAGGGTCCTCTCAGTCCTCACCCCTCTCTGGTGGGATGGGAGGGTCCTCTCAGTCCTCACCCCTCTCTGGTGGGATGGGGAGGGTCCTCTCAGTCCTCACCCCTCTCTGGTGGGATGGGGAGGGTCCTCTCAGTCCTCACCCCTCTCTGGTGGGATGGGAGGTCCTCACCCTCTGGTGGGATGGGGAGGGTCCTCAGTCCTCACCCCTCTCTGGTGGGATGGGAGGGTCCTCAGTCCTCACCCTCAGGGATGGGGGGAGGTCCTCTTCCCTCACCCTCTCGGTGGGATGGGAGGGTCCTCTCAGTCCTCACCCCTCTCTGGTGGGATGGGAGGGTCCTCTCAGTCCTCACCCCTCTCTGGTGGGATGGGGAGGGTCCTCTCAGTCCTCACCCCTCTGGTGGGATGGGAGGGTCCTCTCAGTCCTCACCCCTCTCCGGTGGGATGGGAGGGTCCTCTCAGTCCTCACCCCTCTCTGGTGGGATGGGAGGGTCCTCTCAGTCCTCACCCCTCTCTGGTGGGATGGGAGGGTCCTCTCAGTCCTCACCCCTCTCTGGTGGGATGGGAGGGTCCTCTCAGTCCTCACCCTCTCTGGTGGGATGGGAGGGTCCTCTCAGTCCTCACCCCTCTCTGGTGGGATGGGAGGGTCCTCTCAGTCCTCACCCCTCTCTGGTGGGATGGGGAGGTCCTCTCAGTCCTCACCCCTCTCTGGTGGGATGGGGAGGGTCCTCTCAGTCCTCACCCCTCTCTGGTGGGATGGGAGGGTCCTCTCAGTCCTCACCCCTCTCTGGTGGGATGGGAGGGTCCTCTCAGTCCTCACCCTCTCCGGTGGGATGGGAGGGTCCTCTCAGTCCTCACCCTCTCTGGTGGGATGGGGAGGGTCCTCTCAGTCCTCACCCCTCTCAGTCCTCACCCCTCTCCGGTGGGATGGGAGGGTCCTCTCAGTCCTCACCCTCTCTGGTGGGATGGGAGGGTCCTCTCAGTCCTCACCCCTCTCCGGTGGGATGGGGAGGGTCCTCTCAGTCCTCACCCCTCTCTGGTGGGATGGGAGGGTCCTCTCAGTCCTCACCCCTCTCTGGTGGGATGGGAGGGTCCTCTCAGTCCTCACCCTCTGGTGGGTGGGAGGTCCTCCCCAGTCCTCACCCCTCTCTGGTGGGATGGGAGGGTCCTCTCAGTCCTCACCCCTCTCCGGGTGGATGGGAGGGTCCTCTCAGTCCTCACCCCTCTCTGGTGGGATGGGAGGGTCCTCTCAGTCCTCACCCCCTCTCTGGTGGGATGGGGAGGGTCCTCAGTCCTCACCCTCTGGTGGGATGGGAGGGTCCTCTCAGTCCTCACCCCTCTCGGTGGGATGGGAGGGTCCTCTCAGTCCTCACCCCTCTCTGGTGGGATGGGGAGGGTCCTCTCAGTCCTCACCCTCTCCGGTGGGATGGGAGGTCCTCTCAGTCCTCACCCTCTCTGGTGGGATGGGGAGGGTCCTCTCAGTCCTCACCCCTCTCTGGTGGGATGGGGAGGGCCCTCTCAGTCCTCGACCCTCTCTGGTGGGATGGGGAGGGTCCTCTCAGTCCTCACCCTCATGGAGGGTCCTCTCAGTCCTCACCCTCTCTGGTGGGATGGGGAGGGGTCCTCTCAGTCCTCACCCCTCTCTGGTGGGATGGGAGGGTCCTCTCAGTCCTCACCCCTCTCTGGCGGTGGGATGGGGAGGGTCCTCTCAGTCCTCACCCCTCTCCGGTGGGATGGGAGGGTCCTCTCAGTCCTCACCCTCTCTGGTGGGATGGGAGGGGTCCTCTCAGTCCTCACCCCTCTCTGGTGGGATGGGGAGGTCCTCAGTCCTCACCCCTCTCTGGTGGGATAGAGAGGGTCCTCTCAGTCCTCACCCCTCTCCGGTGGGATGGGGAGGGTCCTCTCAGTCCTCACCCCTCTCTGGTGGGAGGGGGAGGGTCCTCTCAGTGCTCACCCCTCTCTGGTGGGATGGGAGGGTCCTCTCAGTTCACCCCTCCTGGTGGGAGGGGAGGGTCCTTCAGTGCTCACCCCCCTCTCTGGTGGGGCTGGGAGGGTCCTCTCAGTCCTCACCCCTCTCCGGTGGGATGGGGAGGGTCCTCTCAGTCCTCACCCCTCTCCTGTGGGATGGGGAGGGTCCTCTCAGTCCTCACCCCTCTCCTGTGGGCTGGGGAGGGTCCTCTCAGTCCTCACCCCTCTCTGGTAGAAGGGGGAGGGCCCTCTCAGTCCTCACCCCTCTCTGGTGGGATGGGGAGGGTCCTCTCAGTCCTCACCCCTCTCCGGTGGGATAGAGAGGGTCCTCTCAGTCCTCACCCCTCTCCGGTGGGATGGGAGGGTCCAGTCCTCACCCCTCTCTGCGGGGCTGGGAGGGTCCTCAGTGCTCACCCTCTCTGGTGGGATGGGGAGGGTCCTCTCAGTCCTCACCCCTCTCTGGTGGGATGGGGAGGGTCCTCTCAGTCCTCACCCCTATCTGGTGGGATGGGGAGGGTCCTCTCAGTCCTCACCCCTCTCTGGTGGGATGGAGGTCCTCTCAGTCCTCGTACCCCTCTGGTGGGGATGGGGAGGTCCTTTCTGAACTCACCCTCTCTGCGGGGAGGAGGTCCTTCCCAGTCCTCACCCTCTCCGTGGGATGGGAGTGGCCTCATGCTCACCCCTCTCTGGTGGGATGGGGAGGGTCCTCAGTCCTCACCCCTCTCTGGTGGGATGGGAGGGTCCCTCAGTCCTCACCCCTCTCTGGTGGGATGGGAGGGCCCTCTCGTCCTCCCCCCCCCGGGGGGGGGGTTTAGCCCAAAAGGGGGGGTGGGGGGGTCCCCGCCCTTTGGGGGGGGGGGGCCTCCCCTCCCCTTTTGGTGGTGGGGGGGGTTTCCCTCCCCCCCTTTGGGGATGGGGGGCCCCCCTTTCGTAAATTCAGTGATGAATGAACACATTATTTTAGTATGCATAAACTTTTTGTAATTAATTATTCTGGGATAAGTCAATTTTTTTCCAAATTCAGGGCAAGGTACCCAAAAGGATCGGTGATTTTGAATTAGATTCAGGGAGTGTTGTAAAATTCTGGAGGCTTGAGGGGTTATGCCGGGGTCTGAGGTCGATTTTCGGTTTGTTGTTTCGATAGAGCTGAATGCCATTTACCGCATCAATACTTTGCCAGTTATGAATTTTCAAATCGCGATTTCGTTTCAGCACGCTTTTGACGCGATTTGCCAAAATCAACTTTAAAATCATTCCTCCTACAGTTTTTGAAGAAACCCTTGAAACTTCAGGTTATGTTTAGGCATAAAATAAAACTTTGATCGGTCAGATTTTTGATTTAGCCCTGTAGCGAAAATATGGGCTTTTGAAATTGAAAATCGTCATTTTGACCATTTTTGACAGGGGCCAACTTTGAAAGTTCATATTTTCACTTCTGAGGTCTAAATCAAAAACCTGACTGATCAAAAGTTTTGTTTCATGCCCTAGAACAAATTAACTACCAAGTTTCAAGGGTTTTCCTCAAAAATGTAGGAGGAGATAGATTTTAAAGTTGATTTTCGGCAAATCGCGTCGAAAGTTTGCGCGCACTGTAATTACAGGCGAAATTGCGATTTGAAATTCATAACTTCGGCTAGGAACAATATTTTTGATGCGGTAAAACCTACTGGTAGCTGTTCAGCCTCTATCAGAAACAACAAAACGGGAAATCGACTCAGACCCCCCCGGCCCCTCTTTTTACACCCACGATGAGAGTATTTTTTTTTTTTTTTTTTATTTAACTAGCCAAACTCGCCGGATACTCCCTTTGGGGTGTTTGGGCAATGGGCTTGGTTATGGAATACTCTCCTTGTATTGTCAAACGTCGTCTGGCCCCGCTAGGGGTCAGACAACGTCGGACAATCTTTGTACCCTTTATTTCCCAATTTGTTTCCCATTCCCGTTGGTTTCCATATTGAAAAACTTTAATTTAGGTTTCTAATGAAGAGCATTTGCTGATTCTAGAGTGTCTTCTATAACGGTATACTAGCGTCTTAGCGCCCATTGCATCATATGTATTCCTGCAGTTATCGAAAATTCCACCCCTTACATCGGTTCCCTTCCCTTTTCTTGCGTCTTGCGCCCATTGTGTTGAATTTTAGGAGTGTTATCCAATGCCGGAAAGGAGAGCCACTTACCTGGAGAGTCGCCACACTCTCTAGACTGGCAGACAGTCTCTGATTACGATGAAGCTGGAACAAGAGAAAGGTCGAAGAGGAAGCTGTTAACATACCAATACTAGAAAATCAACATATAATGGCATTTATTAAGTGAAAGTGATGATCATATTGAGAGTAAGGCAGCCACATTTAATAATGAGGAGAGATTTAATCACCACAGTGCACTGCTTATAAAAGAATGCCTTAAGTCCAAGACAAAATCTAAGTAAACCTCCACTACTTCAATCTATTTCAAGATGGGCCCGAAATTATGAGAAAATCTAAGTATTAAGAGAATTTAGACGAAATAGGTATTTGACGTAGCTATGAAGTAGGAAGAACGGTATGCAAAAGTTCAAATTAAAGACAGACGACCAAACTGTTGATTTGTGTTTTTCATTTGTGTTTTTGTTTTTGTTTTCCATTGTTTTTCCCTAATTTCTTTTGGTATACTCGTTGAGACTGGTAGTCTTAGCCATAAGTGCGATTTCTTTTCTTCGAGGCTTCAATTGTCAACTGAGTTCAATGCTTCTATGATGTCTAAGAGAATCAATCTGGTCCTTCGTTGTTATTGTTTCATTCCAAAGTTCCAGGACCGCCTGTAGCATATTTTCTCAAGCTACTGTGGGTGCCCAATCGTCATTCATGTTCAGGCACATCCATGGGGAGACTACCAGTATAGTTTTCTGGCGTGTTGTTATTGTAATTCTAAAATGTTTTCCGAATAATCTTCTGAGTTAATTGGAAAATACTACCAATTTGACTTAGCTAGTCTATTGAAAAAGATAAGTAGGAAAAGCTTGTGAATGTTTAGAATATCAACGCCAATGCAACCCCTGCATATCATTATCAAGAAAATGCTGAAAAACGCTACAAATGCCCATTATAGTTAATCAATGAAATACTGCGCCATTGCGCCCATCATGAGGAGTATCGATACAGATTAATTCAGCAATGCTAATTGAAGATAAATTGGCAGAACTAGCCGGGAAAAAGGCTGCACCAGCATGTATATGTCCATGATCATCATAAGGAGTATTATGGATGACAGAGATATTCGAGATAAAATACCCTACCAACCTACCCGTACGCCCTTAACCCATTAATCAAGTAGAGTGGAAGATTATTAAAGCGATAATTAATCTTAGCAAGCCGAAAAGAGGTATTGCACCAATGTGCCCATCGTTAAGACTATTCTTAAGTAAAGATATTAATAATTTCCATACTGTGTCAGGGGTCTTCCATGAAACAATCCTCTAAGAGTACTCGTAGCACTTACGAATAAGGTACCAATTTTACGAGTACTCTCCAAGAGTGTACATGAAACATTCGGACCGTGTTTGGACGATCCGAAAATATCACGCGCACTGTCCACGAGCACTGATTTACGAATACTCTCCGATTTACGAATACTCTCTCACATAGTCACGTGTAATGAACACCAACCAATGGGGTTTGAGTATTTCTCACGCACTTACGCAGTTCCTGCATTTGGGAGCGGGAGAGTACACTCATTATTCCTTATATGTGGTATGAGTGTTACATGTTTTGAGTATAGCTATTTCATGTACCTATTTGTAGTGTTTGCCCTCTGGTTTGCTGCTTCGTTCACTGTTCAGCATTTTCGGGTTCTACTGTCGACTGTCTTCATCATGATTGTAGGACTATATAGCTAAATTATTCTGTAGATTTAGCTATAAAGTCCTAGCTCTAGCTATTTAGTCCGTTAGCTGAATAGTCCGAACTGCGGACGATATAGCTAAATCTGACCTTACTCTTCCTCAGTATAGGTTGAATGCCTTCCTCGGTATGGGTATAATGCTCTACGCTTTGCCATAGCTGATCAAACCGTACGATTCCACCTTACCAGACCACATGATCCCGTGTCGGTGTAGCGATTCACAGCTGTTAACCAGATGACCACTGTATCTAATGTCGCAGCGATACGATATATCACATGATCAGAGAACATCAATGTATCGTGGTGATACGATGTAGCACCTGATCAGTGATCAGAGAACATCAATGTCCCATTCAGGGCCCCATCATAAACTGTCTGACCCAGGTACGCAGACGAGTGTACCCCTTCTATCTTTCTATCCCGTCGAAGGATATGTAGTTCACCATGATCTCATGATGGTATAAGGAGCGAAGTTCCTCACGACACCCAGAGCTGTCCGACGGCCGCCCTCAACTAACTTGACTTCTTCGTTGTTGTACATTGATAGCGAAAAAAAGGATTTGATGGTTGGATCCTGCAAAGAGGCATCTCTTAAACTAGGTTATTGCAATTAAGTCATAAGATTCTCCCCATGGTGCCAAGTTTATGTGCAGTCAAGTCTTAATATTCTTCTCATGGGCACGGAATTCTAATAAGGTCAGCAAACAAGCAGTATCTACGGTAGATTCTCGCGAGTGTTCCTGATGAGTCCCGGAATCCTAATGAGGTCAGCTGACACGCAGAATCTCTGATGAGAGGCATCTGTCGTTATGGACAAAAATTGTCCCCTAACTGCAACCGTGCCCTAGAATATGCCGCAGAGTCCACTCTAAAACCAAAGTGTGCCGTAGCGTCGCCTCAAAACTGAAAAGTGTGCCCAAGAGTCCTGTGCCGTAGTTTCTTGTGCCGTAGGGTCCAGTGCTCTACAGTCCTGTGCCGTAGTGTCCGAACCCCGTTTAACTTAAATCTTATAGATTTAATGGGGAGGGAGGAACAGCTATGATGCATATTTAGCTAAATAGTCCGAATCGAGGACTATATAGCTAAACACCTAAACTGATAGGGGAGGAGGGACAGCTAGAAAGATTTAGCTAAATAGTCCAAACTGCGGACGATATAGCTAAATCAAAATTCAGCTATTTTGACCGGTTTAGCTATAAAGTCCGTTAGCTATAAAGTCCGCCTACCCTTCATCATGTTTGTGCTTTTATGCTTTTAAATTTTGAATGTTCCATTCAGCTGCCAATTCTTTATTCACCAATAATTGCTCAATTTCTGCGTTCACCGTCAATATTTAGCTGAATTTGCACAATGGTGTCTACCGTGATGTATTCTAAAATACATCTTGATTTTGGAAACGTTCGGTTCTGTAATAGGTAAGTCTATGTACAGTTTGAGTTGTCCATGATATTGGCTATTACCGATTTGATAACATGAGACATACGTGATTTTATAGGTATGATATTGCTTCGATTGTCTTTTATAGCCTGTGTTCCTTCCTATTTGATCTAAATGTGATGTTATACGTACCTAATGTTTTTGTTTGGATTTAGAGGCAATGGTAAAGGCACAGTTTTTGCTTGAGCATTGATGTACATTGTACAGTTTCAGTGAACTGTGAACGCACCTCGATTCTTTTATTCAGTTTCAATCGCAAGGTTGAAAAATTCATGCTCCTGAGACCTGAACCTGTACAGTATTTGGTCGTAGATGTATGAACAACACATTTAAGTTCAATAATGATCGCTGTCTTGATAGTCCAGTAGTTCACATAGGCACTAATTGACAACTGATCCATATTACTCGTGATCGTTTACAGATGGAAAACAATTTTTTTGTACTTTTCCCATCTCGAGCATCATGACTTACCTACCCTCATTATAGAATAGAAATGAAAGACGATCATTGTGACTTGATAGATAAAAGCATATCGAGGTCATTTTGTCAAAAATCATCGTTTCAAGTCACGCAGGAGGCTGTCATTTCACGTTTTATCATCATTTCCTAATCATTTTGCTTGCAATAAAATCTTTCAATGTGGATAATGTGGTAAATTTGGAGGTTGGACTTGGGAGCCGGAATGCTCTATGCCTCTAAACTCAAAATGTGCCATGAAATACCGTACCAAATTCCAACTCTAACATCAACTCATTAAGGAGAAATGGGTCAAGAGTATTCGTAAGACCCCTCCAGAGTAGTCGTAGGATTTTTCGTAACTTGGCGCAATTTACGAACTGTCTAAGGGGTATTCTTTGACTTACGCACATTCTTAATAGGGTCACGCACCCTCACGCAGTGAATCACGCACACTTAATAAGAAGGATTTTAGGGAGTACTCGTAAATGTTCAAGAGTAATCGCAAATCGCTTCACTTAAGAAGAAGGGTCCGAGTTTCATGGACAAAATTCTTGTAGAGTATTCGTAAATGTCACGTGACAGTGTTCGTAAGTGTGTCAAAATGCGTTCATGAAAGACCAAACAGCTAGTAAAAAATACGCTTATACGCCCGTTACGGGAGGATTGTACTGGATTAAAAGAAATTAACCGTCCTGAGTCTTATACGTGAGAATAGCTTTGGTTGTTCGGACGAGAAAAATGAGTAGATAAACGATTTTACTGCCTGATGTAATGAATACTTTTAGTCTATTAGCTTGTTCCTAATAAGTAAGAAGAACTATTGTGAATTAATGCACCCGTCATGAAAATTTAATTAATATATTTTATAGAAGATAGACAAAACGATTCCACAAATGATACTTCGGCACCTAGTGGCGAAAAAAATGCATACTGTAAATGAAGTAGAAAACTGGTATGTTAACAGGAAAGCAGGAAGTAGTTGATTCGTTGCTACTCGTTGTACCTGTCATCTGAATTTGATTGTACACAGTAGTTTTGAAAGTGGTAAAATAACATAAAATATCTAGCGCTGTAGTTCGAGATTATTTAGGTTATAACGTGCATGGCGTATGCCGCTGGGCGCATACTCGATGAAACTCAATCTCTGCTAACCCTTCCCAAAATTGGTTATTCTTTACTAGGGGAAAATTGATTACTTCCGTCCTGGCCAGAACGGCAACCCCCCACCCCACAGTAAGTGATTACTACGTAGATATTAAAAATATTAAAAGAAAAAAAATAAGATAAGAAAATAAGAGGTTAAAAATGCGTTAAAAACACTCATCCTTTTCCTATTTGCTTTTCTTTAGTGGTATTTCGGGATTTAAACCCATCAGCTATTTTCCAAGGCTTGTCTTTGATCTTCTATATTTGTTACCAAAACGAAATTCGTCTCAAACAAGCAACAGAAACAGCGTTTGATTTAAACACAAGGAAATAAATTAAAAGGTTAATAAAGAAGTACGTTGGTAAGGGGTAATTTTTTGAGAGGGTGAGTGGTTTTTTAAAAGAGTTACGGCCCTAGGATAGTGATAGTCGGAAGGGAAAAAGGAACGGTCTAGTTACTGTCTATTTTAGAATGGAACTGGAAAAAGAATAGGAAATAATGATAAATGGAATAGACAAACGGTGCTGAAATATGAAAATAATAGAAAATGGGTGGAATAGGATTAAATTGGCTAAGATATGGAGAGGCACGGTAAAGAACACGAATCAAATCAAAACAAGATAACATAATAAATGTTTACACTGGTGTACGATATGGAGTGAGAGCAACTGCAAGTGGTCGTACTGGCACGTGCGTGCGCGGCTCATATAACGACTAACGTGAACGGTGATTGCATAAACTCATGAAACCAAAACAAGATAAGGTAAGATGTATACACTGGTGTATCGTGATAGAGTGACAGCATTGACTTAAAAGTCAGATTTAAATGATCTTTCATACGAATCACAAAATTCTAAAGGTTTGATTTTTTGGGGTGTGATAATTTTTCAAAGGTGTGATATCTGTTCTTTGAGGGGTGTGATAACTGTACAGTTATCACACACCTGGAAAAATTATCACACCCCAAAATTTCGAAAATTCTAAAATCTCATGTAAAACGTTTATCGACCATCAAAATCAATTTTTGAAGCCGTTGTATAACAAAAATTATCGGAGCAAGAATTATATAACGATCGTTATATAATATAAATATCACCACCAAAACCGTTTGACGGTTGGTCTAGTAACCCCCCGCTGGTTTGGATGTGATCAGCCCATTTTGTCTCTTTTCAGGTTCCGTTGTCACATCCAAACCCGCGGGGGGTTACTAGACCAACCGTCAAACGGTTTTGGTGGTGATATCTTGACAGATGTTCGTAGGATGTTACCCTACCCTCGCGCGCGCGGCGCAACGTTCCACATTTGGACGTCACTTTGCGCCTTCGTCCAACAACAAGTCAGAAGAAAGGGACGGACATCGCCCGTCGAGACAGATGTATGTAGTTTGAACCCATGTTACTTGCCCAAAGGCAGTTTCGACCCACGTAACTTGCCCTCACGTAGTCCGAACCCTCGTTACTAGCCCACACACAAGTCTAACCCACATAAATCACCCTGAGGAAGTCCAAAACTAAGTTATTCTAACTTGAAATTACTAGAATTGATGTATGTCTTAATTTCTACAAAACGTCCCTGTGTACTCACGTGCTTAAATATAGCAACCAGATCTAATTTCACGTGCATTAGTCGTATTTGAACTCATTTCAACGTAACCAAGTCGAAAATCCCGTGTAAATATCAATTTCTTCAAATCCCCTAATTTCTACAAAACGTCCGTGTGTACTCACGTGCTAAAATATGGCAACCAGATCTAATTCCATGTGCATTAGTCGTATTTAAACTCATTTCAACATAATCAAGTCGAAAATCCTGCGTAAATATCAATTTCTTCAAATCCCTAATTTCTACAAAACGTCCGCGTGAACTCACGTGCTTCACTAGTCCATCGTATATTTCCCCGTTATTCGGACCCCCGTTATTCGGACCCCCGTTACTCGGACCCCGATATTCGGACCCCGTTATTCGGACCCCCGTTATTCGGACCCCCGTTATTCGGACCCCCGTTATTTGGACCCCCGTTACTCGAACCCCCGTTATTCGGACCCCGTTATTCGGACCCCCGATATTCGGACCCCCGTTATTCGGACCCCCGTTATTTGGACCCCCGTTATTCTGACCCACATAATCCGATGAAAACTCTATGAGTTGGAGATGTAAAAGTAGCACAAAATACGCTATTTTAGTGGTTTTACGCGATTTTGATGACGTCATCACAGCACCCAAATAAGCTCAAACCAACTTCCCATATAGCCTATAAGACAATTCCGCCTTAGTACAACATACTTTGACCGGTCTCATCTCAAGATAACGGTGGCGTGTCGAACTCATATATGCGCGGCTTTTCAATGCGCGGCCTGTAATTAACAGGCAGCGAGCCGCGCACTTATTACGCCGCGCATTTGCCACATATGAGTTCGACACGCCCCTGTAAGATGCAGTTCTTGACATATCACTCGTTTAAATTTTTCTCCTAAAATATTGAAATAGATTTTTCACCGTACCTTAGAAAATCGCGTATATCTCGATGAAAATCGAGAAAGCCCAATGATCCATATGATTTTCTGAAAGCTCTTTAAATTTGCTAAAAATCATTCTGAAAAATCAGAACTCTATCTCCTTTCCTTCTTGGTGAAAAATGCGCTCGAAAAGGGCCTATTTTCGCTAAAAAAGCAATAAAATTTCGCTAAGTTGATGACGTCATAGTGACGTGAAAATGACGTCACCAGAACTTCTCTTATAGCCTATAACATTTTCCCATCTTATATCAACAAAACCTGACCTCGATCATGGCTCTACCATTTCCCGTTCTTGACATCTCATCGTTTTAAATTTGCTTCCAATTATCATGTATATTATATCTATATTATGTCTTATATCACCCTGTGACACTCAAATCTCTAACTTATACCCCTGGCCAGTTTTCTTTTTACCGCGGGGGGTTACCGCCCTGGCCAGGGCGGGAATAATAATAAATATAATACACCCGATGGAAATGATCCCTTTTACTTAATTTGTTCTCTAACAGGTGAGGTGACGGCTGTGTTATGCGAGCCGCAAACTGTCCGATGAAGTTGAACCTCTCCAGCCTATAACTCCTGTCAGCTGCCTCTGAAGTGTGAAGTCAGACTGCAGAATTGAGAATCCTCAACAGACCTGGGCTAATCTACAGGATGCGAGATCAAGACAATATCTTATTAAAGAACTAGAACTTCTACGAGGGTCCGGATTATCTTCTAGTACTAGTAGATACTGATAGTAGAAGATAATCTGGACCCTTGTCGGTGACCCCTTGATGCTGAGCTGACGGGGGCTTGCGATTCCACTGCCAGTGCTGCTACCAGCCGTGAACATTTCAACAAGATGTTACATTCGTTTGATAATGATTGTTCAACAATTTTATTTTTAAGTGAGGTGACACGAAAATGACATCGCTTGGTATGAATATTATATTTAATTTTAATTTTAATTTCATTTTAAAATGTCAACTACTCTTTGATTGTCTCCCATAATCTCTCCAGCGAAAGTGTTTTACTTTCAGTTTTATAAACCGTTTATAAAACTGAAACCGTTTATAAAACTGAAAATTGACGTTTAGATCTGTGACGTCACTCAGAGCCGTTTATTAAACGGCTCTGAGTGACGTCACAGATCTAAACGTCAATTTTTCTGTATCCTAAACCTGACCAAAACCCTAACCTTAATCCTTACCCTAACAAATTCTGGTAGGTCTCCCATATAAACGGGAGCCTTCATTATCTATGACAATGACGTCACTCAGAAAAATATAATTAAGCGCACCTAGCGCTTTAAGGATTAGGGTTAGGGTCAGGATTAGGGTCAAGATTTGTTAGGGTTAGGGTTAGGATTAAGGTTAGGGTTTTGGTTAGGGTTATAGTTAGGTTTAGGATACAGAAAAATTGACGTTTAGATCTGTGACGTCACTCAGAGCCGTTTATATGGGAGAGATACCCAAATTCTGGCCCTTATCCTGACCCTAACCCTAGTCCTTAAAGCGCTAGGTGCGCTTAATTATATTTTTCTGAGTGACGTCATTGTCTTAGATAATGAAGGCTTCCGTTTTTTAGTTTATGTTGATGTTAACGGGGCTGAGTGTATCCTATTATATTCCTAAACATGGCCCTATTTTGCGCGCGTGTTTCAGTTTGTGACTTTTCGAAGAAAAGTTGCTAAACACGGGCTTAGGAAGAAGGTGGTAGGTCTCCCATATAAACGGGAGCCTTCATTATCTATGACAATGACGTCACTCAGAAAAATATAATTAAGCGCACCTAGCGCTTTAAGGACTAGGGTTAGGGTCAGGATTAGGGTCAAGATTTGGGTTAGAATTAAGGTTAGGGTTTTAGTTAGGGTTATGGTTAGGTTTAGGACACAGAAAAATTGACGTTTAGATCTGTGACGTCACTCAGAGCCGTTTATATGGGAGAGATACCAAGAAGGTGCGCACGTAGCATGTGGCAAGCGCGTACGGGCTTAGAGTTAGTTTTTTAAAGGCGTACCCCTGCGCAGCTCACTGAATTGGAAGAGCCACGCAGATATGTATTTAATTTAATAGGAAAAGTGAAACCATTTATATTGCTGAAATATAATTTGCATAATTGGGCGGGAAGCGGAGTAGTAGAATAAACTTGAACACAAAATAAAAAGCCGTCATTATAGGGATTTGCGCGCGTGTTTTTCAACCTGAATTTAGATTTATTATACAGCTAACAAGCGAATATATAATAGTTATTGCCTACGCACACCTAGCTTTTAAACTGGTAGGCAAACTGAACGACCCTTACACAAAATCACAAAATATGTTACATTGAAAGCAGCCCAACAAGAAATTTCGTTGGTTTGCGTAACATATTTTTGGAAGGTCGTCGAAGTTTAAATTTACCAGAAAGATCATTCAGCGTGCTTGTAGGCAATAACTATTATATATTCGCTTGTTAGCATTGTATAATAAATCTAAATTCAGGTTGAAAATGGCATAAAGCATATGTCGAAATATCCCTATAATGACGGCTTTTTATTTTGTGTTCAAGTTTGCATAATTAATAATCTGAATCAACGCTGTCACATATTGAACTTGAAGCTTATAAAACAACACGGCCACTGAATATCTGAATCGTGCGAAAAGCAGCCGCTGATTTTGAATTGAATAGATTCTTGAAAACAAATTGTGCACAAGTACTATTAGCAGGTATCGCGACATCAAAAGCTGGGTTCTTCTGGAACTCTCATTCTCAAGTGTACAGAAGCGCAATCAATCAGAATCCAGTGGTGTCTCGACCTCTTGAGGCGCAGCGTACTACACCGCACTTGGGTTTTTAAGGCTGAAAGTAGTAGTACTTTGCCGTTGCGTGCAGTCTGTCACGCCCAGCAAAAAACAAAGGCGCGGCGTAATGCACCGCGCCCCAAAAGGCCGAGACACCACGGTCGTCGGTCACGACACCTATGAAATTTGATCAAATAAATATAACTTAAACTTAATAACAGTAACACAGATATTTTCCCAATAATAAAATGAAGATAGCTATAAATAATATTTAATTTAAGTTTTTGCATTTACACAATAATATGCCAGTACGATAAGTCAACATGTTACAGGAAGTCAAATCAGAAGCGAATGTCAATATATTTTTGCTTTTAATTCAATAATTCATTGCTATTAACATTTAGAGAATTATTTCATGCGTTTCTTGTTACTTTTCACTATTTTCATCCGATGACTGGTTCATCTAATGCGTGAAATATCGGTAAAGCAGGTCTATGACAGGGCAATTTAAAGTACTTAGAATAATCTAAGTACTTCTCTGAGAATAATGTATTTTAATGGGTAAAAAAGTTGGGTAAAATTCGGCGAAATTAAAATGGGCAAATTAACTAAAGCTGAAATCAGCATTCGAGTCCAAGATGAAGAAGATTGCTGAGTGTATAGCGTCCCTATCACTTATCAGAGTGGACAATGTTTCCAATGGCCTATCATAAGTTTGTGAGTTTATGTTAATCGATCAAAAGTGAAATCATAAAAATGGGATAAAAATCCTTCTGAATACATAGGGTGTTTTGGGTTAATGATTCCCCTCTGCTATTTGAGTCTGGTACCGTTTTTACGTTTGACAACAGTTGGTCGCGCAGTGTCGAACTTTTGAAACCAAGGGGTAGGAGTGCCCTCAGGTGGGGCAGGAAGGTTCGTGCTCTCGAGTGGGGCTGAAAGGGCCGTGCTCTCGAGTGGGGTAGGAGGGATGGTGCCCTCGAGTGGGGTAGTGTCGAGTGGGGTGGATGTCTCTGGAGGGGGTACAGGAGTCAGTGACGCAGTGTCAGCCTCCTCACTTTGCCCCTGCAGGGGTTTGAAGGGAGAGTTCCTGTAAGCCTCCTCACTTTGCCCCTGCAGGGGTTTGAAGGGAGTGTTCCTGCACCTGGGGCTCTCCCTCCACGAGACTGCCTCGTCAGCAGAAGGTTTGGGGCGCTGTTTCTTCTTCCCCTTCTTTTTCTCCTCCGGGAGGGGCACTGCCACTTCCTGGGGCGTGTAGTGTCCCGCAGGGTTCAGTGCTAGGCGGGCTGGCGTCTGAGGGGCGAGGGGGGCGCCGTAGTGGGGCATCTCCTGGCGCTCCTCTCTGAACGTGGAGATCTGAAGGGACGGATCAATTAATACACAATGGTTGCTACATAGCCTGCCAGAGTAACAAATTAATGCCTTCTCGAGTTCTCACCTTCAGAGCTGTGGACAAAGTGCATAACCGCCGAGACGCAGTCGAGGCGGTTGCATATAAAACTTGATTTCCCCACTTCGTGGAGAATTACCTCAGGGTAGTAAGGTTTGAAGACGCACTCCCCTACCTCAGGAGAATGGCAGGTTTGAAGACACACCCCTACACTCCCTAATACCTACCTCAGGGTAGTAAGGTTTGAAGACGCACTCCCTAATACCTACCTCAGGGTAGTAAGGTTTGAAGACGCACTCCCCCTACACTCCCTAATACCTACCTCAGGGTAGTAAGGTTTGAAGACCCCCCCCCTACACTCACTAATAACTACCTCAGGATAGTAACGTTTGAAGACGCACTCCCCCTACACTCCCTAATACCTACCTCAGGGTAGTAAGGTTTGAAGACGCACTCCCCCTACACTCCCTAATACCTACCTCAGGGTAGTAAGGTTTGAAGACGCACTCCCCTACACTCCCTAATACCTACCTCAGGGTAGTGGGTTTGAAGACGCACTCCCCTACACTCCCTAATACCCACCTCAGGGTAAGGCCTTGAAGACACCTCCCACACTCCCTAATACCTACCTCGGGGTAGTAAGGTTTGAAGACGCACTCCCCCTACACTCCCTAATACCTACCTCAGGGTAGTAAGGTTTGAAGACGCACCCCCTACACTCCTAATACCTACCTCAGGATAGTAAGGTTTGAAGACGCCTCCCCTACACTCCCTAATACCTACCTCAGGGTAGTAAGGTTTGAAGACGCACCCCCTACACTCCCTAATACCTACCTCAGGGTAGTAAGGTTTGAAGACGCACTCCCCTACACTCCCTGGGTCACCTACCTCAGGGTAGTAAGGTTTGAAGACGCACTCCCCTACACTCCCTAATACCTACCTCAGGGTAGTAAGGTTTAAAGACGCACTCCCCCTACACTCCCTAATACCTACCTCAGGGTAGTAAGGTTTGAAGACGCACCCCCCCCCTACACTCCCTAATACCTACCTCAGGATAGTAAGGTTTGAAGACGCACTCCCCCTACACTCCCTAATACCTACCTCAGGGTAGTAAGGTTTGAAGACGCACTCCCCTACACTCCCTAATACCTACCTCAGGGTAGTAAGGTTTGAAGACGCACTCCCCCTACACTCCCTAATACCTACCTCAGGGTAGTAAGGTTTGAAGACACACCCCCCTACACTCCCTAATACCTACCTCAGGATAGTAAGGTTTGAAGACGCACCCCCCTACACTCCCTAATACCTACCTCAGGGTAGTAAGGTTTGAAGACGCACTCCCCCTACACTCCCTAATACCTACCTCAGGGTAGTAAGGTTTGAAGACGCACTCCCCCTACACTCCCTAATACCTACCTCAGGGTAGTAAGGTTTGAAGACGCACTCCCCCTACACTCCCTAATACATACCTCAGGATAGTAAGGTTTGAAGACACACTCCCCCTACACTCCCTAATACCTACCTCAGGGTAGTAAGGTTTGAAGACGCACCACCCCCCCTACACTCCCTAATACCTACCTCAGGGTAGTAAGGTTTGAAGACGCACTCCCCCTACACTCCCTAATACCTACCTCAGGGTAGTAAGGTTTGAAGACGCACTCCCCCTACACTCCCTAATACCTACCTCAGGGTAGTAAGGTTTGAAGACGCACTCCCCCTACACTCCCTAATACCTACCTCAGGGTAGTAAGGTTTAAAGACGCACTCCCCTACACTCCCTAATACCTACCTCAGGGTAGTAAGGTTTGAAGACGCACCCCCCCCCTACACTCCCTAATACCTACCTCAGGATAGTAAGGTTTGAAGACACCTCCCCTAATACCTACCTCAGGGTAGTAAGGTTTGAAGACGCACTCCCCCTACACTCCCTAATACCTACCTCAGGGTAGTAAGGTTTAAAGACGCACTCCCCCTACACTCCCTAATACCTACCTCAGGGTAGTAAGGTTTGAAGACGCACCCCCCCTCCTACACTCCCTAATACCTACCTCAGGATAGTAAGGTTTGAAGACGCACCCCCCTACACTCCCTAATACCTACCTCAGGATAGTAAGGTTTGAAGACGCACTCCCCTACACTCCCTAATACCTACCTCAGGGTAGTAAGGTTTGAAGACACACTCCCCCTACACTCCCTAATACCTACCTCAGGATAGTAAGGTTTGAAGATGCACCCCCCCCACACTCCCTAATACTTACCTCAGGGTAGTAAGGTTTGAAGACGCACTCCTCCCTACACTCCCGCATGATGGTGTAGGAGTGCAGCAGGAGACGAGGGAAGCGGGAGGAGAAGTAGGCCATGTAGCCGTCTGGGATGTCCCCCAGAGTGGACCGCAGTGCCTCCGGCAGCTCTCGGTAGTGGTGCCGCTTGTTCCGCATCGCCCGGAGCAGGTCCCGCACTGAGTCCGACCGGTACTTCCGGTACTTCGACAGGTCTGAGGGAAGTATAAGTCAGGTCTGGGGACGCGGTTTCTTGTTCAAAATGTTAATCTCACGAAGTATACAAAGTAACACTCGATTCATTAAAAGTATCGCAATCAGCATCAGAAAGCCGACATGTGTCAGAAAGGCTTAATTTCAGCACTATATGCCTGAAATAGTGCCTGAAATAGATGAACTCTGACATACCTTGTTCCAATTCGGGACACTGATTCATCCAGCCACCTCTGAGAACGGTTCCCACACAGTTCTGTTCCCACCTGAGCACCAGTTGACTGTCTTGCTCCTTCTCAACCCTATCAGACACGTCCTGGAAACAGGGGAACAGGATGAATAATGATTACCGTGGTTTAAGATGGCAGATATAGGGGAACATGTTGAATACCCCTAAAACTGAAGTAGGGCCCTACTCCTCTATTATGCCCAACTAGTTCAGAAAGTAACCCGTATATTCTATGAAAAGTAAATTCCGCACACTGTAAAATGCGAGTCTTCACTCCCTTCTTCGATCTATTCATGTACACACATATGGGTAACAGCTAACACTGCTTCACTTACTGAGAAGAAGCGGAGTTGCTTGGCAGGGCTCCAGAAGTAGGGGTGCATAGCAAGAGCAGCTGCGGTAGGTCTGGTGTCCCGGTCAGAGGAACCCACACACTGCACGATCATTGCTACAGCGAGCACACTGTCTGAGAGGTTGTTGAATTAGAGGGTGAATAGTCCCCCAGTCTCAAACTGCACACCCACTTAAACATGAGCAGAGATAGAATAATATTATCTCGGAAATATTCAGCACGCAAGGGGTCGAGTAGACTTGATACCTTGGGTGGGCTCGGCTAGTCGGCTGAGGTCGTAGTCGAGGTTGAGGATGTTGTTTTGTCGTCTGTACACGTCGTTGCCAAAGGGGTGCCCGCCCTCGCTCAGCACGTAGTACATGATGCAGCCGTAAGAGAAGATATCCACAGCACAGGTCACTTTGGTAGAGGGTAGGAGCATCTCAGGAGCTATCCACCTAAGAGATAGTGACGTTAGCTTGTCGAATTCCTACGTGCGTGGTTTTTCAATGCGTGGCTCACTGGAGTGAGCCGCGCACGATTACGCCGCGCATGTAGGAGTTCGAAATGTGCCCAATACATTGAAACTTTAACCCGAATGTGCTCTTTTAATTTGAATACTGCGCTCGAGATCTGCTTAACCCGAATGTCAGAGTACACTAGCCGGTCACAATGTACATAAACAGGAACTAACCCGTCTGTGCCTGCTGACCCAGTTCTAGCCGTGACGCTCTGCCTGCCCTCGCTGATCTTGCGGCACAGTCCGAAGTCTGAGATGAGCGCTTTGAGGGAGGTGCCACACTTCGTGATCAGGATGTTCCCGGGCTTTATGTCTCTGTGCACTGCGGAGGAGCCGGGGTGAGGAATACTTCAATAAATCAATGGTAAGAACTCACCAGCCCTGTTCCATCAGTGTTGAAAATCTCTTATCATGAATGATGTAAAATATGTTTCCTATGTATCATGGTAATCTATGGTTTATACGTCATAAAATTAACAAAAAAACACCCAGTATTACTTTCGTATATGAGTTTAAAAACAATTAATTGGCATGCAATAACGGAGTACAAATTGCTTATTGGCTGAACTATTAACAAATCAATTTACAGAAATTATACAATAACAATTTAAAACACCGCGGAGTTCATTATAAGATTCAGTTCGCAATCCCAGACAAAGTTCCGGAGGGCCGTGCTCTGAGAAAGAGGCCTCGGCCATCAAATAGCCATCACAAACAGATAAGAAATTTGAAATTAAAAACCCCGTTTTATCACGCTGATATGTCAAAACCAAGTTGTTTGACACATTTCAAACATGTTAATCTGCCCTTTACACTTGGTACTCCCTGTAGACGTGTCTGACCCACCTGGGCAGGAAGGTACTACCCTCCGCCCCCAGATAACCCCAGAAAGTGGCAGGATACAGCGCTACAGAGCAGAACATGACCAACTCAGCCACTGCAGACACGCAGAAGAAGCTCCACCCCGGGTCCCCGCTGCTCCAGAAGGTCTTGCTCTTGCAGGGGTAGAAATTGGGGTAGGGGTCGCCAGCCAGCATCGAGTTTATGTCGTACTTTGGCGGACAGTCCGTCAAGTTCAGCTCCTTCAGGGTGTCCGCCTCAGCACCACGCCATTCTTTTTTAGCGAGCTCGTTGAAGGAGACGAAGGTGAGGAATGACACGATGACAGTAATCGCAATAACACACTTCACCAGAAATACCAGTCGTCTCGTGTTGAGTCGGTTGAAGTACCATGCGAGCTCTGCAGTGAAGAGCAGTGCGACCCCCAGCCCTATCAGGAACACCCCTACGTTATGCAGCGGCTTGCTCCAGCTCTGCTGGAAGCACCCGGTGATGGTGAGTCCCAGGGGCAGGCACCAGGTGCTCAGTTTGAACAGCAGCAGACTGAGGGTGAAACTGCAGCCCTGGCCCGCGGACTGGAGCTTCACTAACTTAGCAACCCGGGTCTTGAAGACGTGTCGGCAGAGGAAGTAAATGAGCGCCCCCTTGCCCACCATGAACACAGTAAAGAAGCTCAGGCCGCTCTGCCAGTTGCCCAGGTTGCTGATGTGGAAGAATCCTCTGTCTCTGTAGAGGACGGGGGCGCGTCTCCAGCAGGTGATGATCATGCTGATTAGGAAGAGGGGAATGAGGAAGGGGATGAAGTAGTAGCGGAACTTCATGAAGCGTTCTAGGGTCCGCAGGTTGCAGCATGGCAAACACCCAACGTATCCAGAGCTGAGTTGCTCTGAGTCATGTTGCCTCCCTGTGTTGAGTGGCTCTGAGTCACCTGGTGTCCCTGTGTTGGGGGCCTCTTCAGCACTGGAGGCAGGAGGCTCATCGGGGGCATCAGAGCAGTCTAGAGGGACCATGGCGAAGCCATCAGAGTTTTCCATGTCCTAAAACCTACGGTAACAGTTAGTTCTGGTTAGAAAGTCTCATTTATCAGAAAGGCAACGCGACTCAAGCACTGACCGATATTGAGGGAATGGAGGTGTTGCAGCCCGGAGATAGTTTGGGAGAGAAGACTCTTGTTCTGGCTGTTGTTTTTCACGAAGATGGTGTTCTCAACGTATTCTCGGAGCGACGCTTGGCACATTTCCAACGCCAAGTAGCGAAACATGCTGTCAGTTTCCTGGGGTAAAGTAGTTTAAAGCAGTGAGTTTTGTATATTATTATCTTTGTTATTTCCCTGTTTCGAAGATCAATTCCAGCTCCTTAAACACGGAGTAATGTCGTGCAGGCAAAGGCTATCACGTGACACAATAATACTAACCATGCAGTAGTATCTGATAACATTGGGATGCTCGTCAGCCTGTCTTAGCAACTCCACCTCATGCAAGTCTATGTCGATGAAGTCCAGCAGGACTCTCTTCACAGCCACATTCCGCTCTTCGAACCGACCTCTGCAAAAAGAAGGGGATTCTAAGAGGAATTCCTAAGTATTCCGCAAAGTAGGAATTGTAATGCTGCGAAGATCAGCACAAATCTACCCGACAATACATTTTAGTATTCAAAGCACCTTGCACCTTGATTGACTTGCTGTGTTAGGTACCGTGTACACTTTCGTACAATGAAGAAAATCTCTAGCAATACAACGTGGGAAAGACGCGCGACTTTGCGCGCGCAAAAAAGTCGCTTGAATTGCTTTGAACAGGGACATTGCGACGAAAACGACTACATTTTCTGCTAGTACTTTGGTGCGCATGTAACGCGCGTACACTAGACTAACTTGAAAACGACGGTTCCCTCACTGCCATGTCCGATGATTTCACTCAAGTAGACCTCTATCTTTCCAACGGTGAAGGTATGTTTAGACACTTTGGTGGCTGTGGTTTCTGAAACATATTCCCTTTCTCAAATTTCATGAATGCAGGACGAAAGTACTTTTGGTCTTTGAGCTTAAAGAAACTTGACAATTGGCAGTGACACATTAAACAGGGTTACATCAACCATTTCACTTGCTCCATCCCAACCTGTCACTGTTTTAGTATCTGTACCCCCATCCTTGATGCTGCGAATGGAAAAGTAGAGGAACGTGAGAATGACGAAGACAATGGTGACAAGTATCCCTATCACTGCCACCGCTATCATTAGATACACTTGGACCGGGTCCTCTGCCTTCTCCAAGGTACTGCTCTCAGTTGACGTAGTTCTGCCTGAGTCTGGCTTGTCCCCTGAAACACACCGCATTTAGAAATAATGATGCAAAGGCGACAGGCAATACCGAAGTACTCCGACATCTTTCGAATTGACATAGAACTTATCGTGGTCTGAAAGCCCGAGTGTGTAATATCGCATTAAGTTTAAGACCCTACCTGCTACATGAGTAATGAGTAGGTGGTCAGGCACTAGGGGCACTACATGGCGCCCTATCATCTGGACGGTCTGGTCTGCGTCCCCAATACTTGGGAACCGGGGTCTGGGTTCGGTGACATCCCTAGTGTGCATCACTTCGTTCATGGCAAAGGTGCCGCCTGCATACTTCCCAATGAAGATACAGTTCACTACATTTCGCTTGTCAGACAGCAGTTCCCTGATGTCTTGTATGAGATAACTTACTATCGTATCCGCTGCTAGCGTTCTGAGGGGAGAGGCTTGTCAAGGGGAGTAGGTGCATGGCTGCCAAACCTAAAACGGGTGTGAAGGTCACAATTTCAAACAATGAACTGCAGTTTGGCGTGCGCAGCGTATGGACATGTATTTACGCCAGGCACAAAAAACTGCCACTGAAATTTACCCAAAAGGCCAAAGAAAAGAAAATCCCCAAACTAACTTGAGTGGGACTCTGAGTAGAGACCCGTATCTCTCTACGAAGACTGATATGACGGGTGAAGAGAGGCGGGTGTGCCACAGCAGGCGGTTAGACTGAGTATGGAATGTCAGGAATGTTCCGTCCCCAGAGCTCGCGTAGTGGGTGTAACCTGATGTGTGTACCCAGTTTGAAGGGGGTGTAACCAGTCAAAAGGGGATGTAACCTGACGAAGGAGTGAAGGGGAAGGGGCATAGTCGTTCTTGTAAACACGGCCTTATTTCTTCAGCAAAATTATAACATTTCTTGAAGGCTCTTCTAACAAGGGTCGCTATTGTCAAGACGTGTTATAGAACCCAAACAAATGCAACTCTTTTTAACCCAGTGAGAGATGCTCTCACCCTTACCGTAGTTTGTGTCCGTGAGGGCTGGGGCCGCGTATGCGACGTACGTGACGTTCCAAGTCTGAGTGGCGGTCTTGCTGTCCACGATAGTCAGGGAGTACTCTGTCTTGCCAACATACAGACTGCTGGATACGTCATCCTGAGAAGTGAAGTGGTAGAGAGATGCGGGTTTGGGGATGTGAAAAACATAGGTACTTCATGCATAATATCATGTAGCAAGGTCTACTATCAAGGAACAGAAACTGTCAATCTGTTGCTAGCGAATACCCTGCAATTTGCTTTAGCAAACAAAACTATGTGATAAACTAACGCAGTAAACCACAACTCTCAGTTGCCTTCCTTTGAATCCTGTATATAAATAAATAAATCCTGTATATTGTAGACTCCCAGAATAACCAGGAAGTAAGAATCCTCAAATCCTCACCTCTAGCACTGCCGCACAGGACTCCAACTTGTCAGTGGTGACGCTGCCGTGCTTGTCCCCACTGTCAGGGTTCAGAGCGAGCCAATACGCGGTCTTCTTTCCAGCGTAGAGCAGCCCTGAGGCTGTGCGTCGGGGGGATGAGTTCACCATTTCCTGGATACTCTGCTGCATTTTCTGAGGGGGGGGGAGTAAAGTGGGGAAGGGAGGGGGAGTGGGGGAGTGAGGAAGGAGGAGAGGGCTAAGGGAGGGAGGGGGAGGGTATCATGTAGCAAGGTCTACTATCAAGAAACAGAAACTGTCAATCTGTTGCTAGCGAATACCCTGCAATTTGCTGTAGCAAACAAAACTATGTGATAAACTAACGCAGTAAACCACAACTCTCAGTTGCGCTCCTGTGGAGAGGGGAAATAGGAGATGAGGGGGTGGGGAGTGAGGGGTTGGGGGTGGGGGAGTGAGGGGTCGGGGGGGGGGAGTGAGGGGGGGTTGGAGGGGGAGTGAGGGGTTGGGGGAGGGGGATTGAGGGGGAGGGGGAGGGGGAGTGGGAGTGAGGGGTTGAGGTAGTGAGGGGTTGAGGTAGTGAGCGGTTGAGGGAAGGGGTAGTTAGGGATTGGTGGAAGGGGTGTGAGGGGATGAGGGGTTGGATGGAAGGCGATTGTAAGAGAATGAAAAGAGCATCAATAAGCTGTGCTCACCTGGACGCTTCCTTTGGACACGACATACAGACTCCCGTCCCTGGGGTCTGGGAAGAACTTCTGGTCCTTGTGGAAGGAGTCCGGGACACTCACCACCTTGTCCTCCTTGATATCCCACTTAAGGGTGCCAGTGGCGGCGTCCAGCGCGTAGAACGTCCCGTCAAGTGTGGAGATGTACAGGGTCTTGGGGGCGGGGTCATAAATGTCTTGACTCAGGACAAAGGGGTCATAAATGTCTTGACTCTGAACAAAGGGGTCATAAATGTCTTGACTCTGAACAGAGGGGTCATAAATGTCTTGACTCTGAACAAAGGGGTCATAAATGTCTTGACTCTGAACAAAGGGGGCGGGGTCATAAATGTCTTGACTCTGAACAGAGGGGGCGGGTCATAAATGTCTTGACTCTGAACAGAGGGGTCATAAATGTCTTGGCTCTGAACAAAGGGGTCATAAATGTTTCGACTCTGAACAGAGGGGCGGTCTCAATCAAAGTACCCTTTATAGCATGGATTATCACTTATACTAGCACCGGATAGTACTGTTTTTAAAACAGTACTCGTCGGTGCTAGTACCTTAAAAAGTACTGAATACTGATTGACAGGTACTAAATTCAATTGTTCTAAGGTACTGATTGACAAGGTGAGAAAGGCTTACTCAAGACCCTGTGAGAGAGTCGTAGACTTATAAGCGCTAGTAACAGGCGTCCTAGCATTGCAGAGGGTCATCCTTCAGAAGTAAGGGAGATACATGCACCACTGCTGTACTCTGTGTGTAGACTGTCAGGCTCTACCACACCATGTCTTATAATGCTTGCTCAAACAGCAGGGTTAGTGAGACACGGGACAAATACTCATTAACTGCGTAGGAATCAAATTGATGAGGTGAAATTGGAAGATTTTGTGAAATATCCGAGATAGATTGATTGTATAGTATACTGTGTTGCAACTGGCCAGGCGAATAAAATATCAGTTCACAGTAAGTGGTAAATATTTAAATTTATCAACAAAAAGTTATGAATTTTAAAAATAATATAACAAATAAAATCAGTTAATATACACCTGATCGTCAATAGCGATTCGGCATGATATCTCATTTAATTTAAACTGAATGTCGCGCTACGTGAGCGCTTGGCATTGGTTACTTAGCACTTCACATGACCAATATACGGTGCACTGGAATGCAGGAATGTCAAAATTTATTCTCTGAATAAATGTTCATCTATGCTGAGAGCCAATCCACGGATACAATGTCTTTTCAAAAATTGTCCATTATAAATCTGGTCTCTTCTCAGCTGGGCATGAATTATAGATACATTTTATCTTATTTTATCTGATATTATCGTACATGTAGCTGGTAAACCTGGCGTCTGTCTTCAGGAAATCATCATCCTTGGCGCTATGCTCATAGACATGAGCTCCTGAAGAGGAGCTTGCAGGCGTAAGGGATCCTCACCTGACTGATCTGGGTCTTGTTCTTGCAGCCCTTGCACTCGAAAGTGTTGTTCTTGAGGTTGGCGATGACCATCATGCCGCACAGGTTGCACACGTGGACTCTGTAAGCGTCCGACACCTCGAATAGTCGCTCGTGGAGGAACATGGAGGCCCCGTGCGCTATAATAGCGTCCCGCTCCATCTCCCCGAACCGCAGCCCGCCGTCCCGGGACCGGCCCTCCATGGGCTGCCGTACCAGGATGGAGCAGGGCCCGCGGGCCCGTGCGTGGATCTTGTCGTCCACCATATGCTTGAGGCGCTGGTAGTAGGTGGGACCCAGGAAGATCTGCGTGTTTATCTTACGGCCGTTGAAACCGCAGTACATAACCTCGTTGCCGCGCGAGTGGTAGCCGAAGTTGCTGAGCACGGAGGAGATCTTCTGGACGTTGCAGGCGTCGTTGAAGGGGGTGGCGTCCCCCTCCTGCCCTTCATTAGCACTCACCTTGCTCTGCAGACACTCGATCAGATGGCCGATGGTCATACGAGAGGGGATGGCGTGCGGGTTTACGATGATGTCTGGCGTGATCCCCTCGCACGTGAACGGCAGATCTGAGGGGGTATGGGACATAGAGGGGGATTCCAGTACGGATTAGGATGTAGATATGGAATTGGGGGCAAGAGGGCATTGTTGGGATGGAAGTTGGAACCAAATATCAATAGTGTGACTGAAAATGCAACACATTAACAGCATTTAGAGATAAAAAGAAGCTAACCTTCCGTTCTGTAAGTGAGACCGCACGTTCCCTTCTGACCGTGGCGGGACGCGAACTTATCTCCAATCTGGGGGACTCTGACTGACCGGACTTTGACCTTGCAGAACTTGTGTCCCTCCAAGTTGACAGTGATCATGACCGTGTCCACAATCCCTGACTCGCTCGACCTGATAAGTCACTAATTCAGTCTGGTGCTACACAGAAAGGGAATAAGGGAGGATACCAGTTACAAAGGATGTAATAGTAGTTTCATAGAACAATAGTGAGTTTTCAGTTTAGGGAATCCAACTTTACTGTAGCAAGGTCTACTATCAAGGAACAGAAACTGTCAATCTGTTGCTAGCGAATACCCTGCAATTTGCTGTAGCAAACAAAACTATGTGGTAAACTAACGCAGTAAACCACAACTCTCAGTTGCATTGAAACTTCTGCATTTTCTGCAATCAACAAACAGAAAGCATGTTTCACGAAGTTGGAACACATAGTTCATAGTCACAGCTCCAGCTGACTCCTCCAATCTGTATTACCTTAGGACTGATGGGGGCTAATGTAGTCCTGTATTACCTGAGAGCGGAGGAGCAGTCCTTCTTGACGAACTGCTTGACGGTGTCTGACTCTACGTCCTCGTCCACCAGTAGACACGTCTTCCCGATGATGATATCGTCCCCACTGACTCTCATCCCAGGGGCGATAAGGCCGTCGTCCTCTATCTTCTCGTAAATAGCGCGTCTCATCCCCGAACAGTTCCGCGGGTCCGGGATCTCAAACTGCTCCTCCTGGTCCAGCCCCTTCTTAGTCTCACTGTCTCGATACGACCTGTGAAGGGTTTTTAGTCTCACTGAAGTAAAGTTGACCAACTCGCTGGCCCTGTGTCTACAAACTTAGTACCTGTCGAATCACAGTGCAAAATTGAAAGTTTCAGATTTAATTGTAACAAGGTCTACTATCAAGGAACAGAAACTGTCAATCTGTTGCTAGCGAATACCCTGCAATTTTCTATTGCAAACAAAACTATGTGATAAACTAAAGCAGTAAACCACAACTCTCAGTTGCATTTTTCTCTGGGCAAACTTTATGAATTTTATAAAAACAAAGATAGCATATCTTCACAAGGGACATATCCCCACCTGATGACATGATAATGAAGGATTATTGAATTATTAAGTATTCAAACAAGCAACACCGCACCTGTAGAAGACTGATCTGAAGAAGCCCCTGTCGATGGCACTCTGGTTAAGGATTACGGAATCCTCTTGGTTGTAGCCTGTGTACGTCATGATTCCTACGATGGTGTTGATGCCTGCAGGCAACTCTCTGAGGGGAGTAGGTGGTAGGAATACAACCAGGTAATTGGTAGAATGATGGAAACAGGCCTATCTAACTTGATAAAAGTATTATCTACCTAACTAACTAATTTTTCATCAATCTAAACAGTGATCCACTACTATATTAGTTATAGTTATAGCTCGAGTAGGCCCCCTCAAGTTGCTCTGGATAATGTCAATGGATTAATAATAAATTTCGCAGACTACTGAACTACTACTCCAGAAGGTAAAGTTGGAATACCCTTTAAGGTACCTCACTCTCAGTACCTGAAGTGGAGGTACTCCATGCTCCTCGTGGTAGACAGGGGTTTCTGGGGGTAGAACAGAACATGCGCCAGAGTGTCCATCCTGATGTGGAAGTTGGTGATGTAGACCCCCATGGCCTGCTTCCCCATAGCGCTCTGGTAAGTGTTCCTGGGGCTGGCGTTGTGATCAGGGAAGGGGATGATACTGGCACAGACCCCCAACACCATGCTGGGGTGGATCTCAGAGTGAGTGAAGGTCTTAGAGTAGACCTTCTTCTCTTCCAAGTCCTCTGGCAGCATCGCAATCATGCAGTTCTCTTCCTCGTGGGTGTCTGGGGGAGTTTACTTTACTTGGGTGCCGGGTGGAATAATTAGGAACATCGCCAATTTAACAAGTTATCATTAGAACATCATGGAGTCGTCACAACACGCCAGCAAGTGTAACTAGGAAGCTAATAAAGAATTTGATTGAAATCAGTACCTATGTATTCGACGATGCCGCTCTGGACCAGGTCTTGCCAGCCAAAGTTAGTGTTATCCCTGTTCTTGAGCTTGTCGATGTGGTGCTTCTTCAGGATCAGTTTCCCGTTCTCCACAATCAGAAGGGGTCTGGAGATCCGGCCTGCGTCAGCCCAGATATTGATCTGAAAGAGGAAACTCAGAACCCTGACCATCAGAACTACTGAAAGCGGCTTGAGTGATTATCCTGCAACCAAGTTCATTTATACTTTTATAGAATAATATTTTAGAGTCGTTCCAGAATACTTCTGATTATTTAGCCACATCTAATCAAAAACAAATATTTCAACATCCGAGATATTAAATGGTAACTCTATCACTAGGGTTTACTGTAGTCTACAGTCTACGATCTCACCTCCTTGTTCCTGATGTCTCTGACAATGGACACCTCACTGGCCACGATGTCCATTTCCCTCCTGAGCTTGCGCAGAGTGAACATCAGTTGGTCAGGTATGCGGTGAATGCCCACCCAGCACCCGTTAACAAATATCTTGGTGGCGTTGGCGATGGAGGCTGGTGCTATCTCCTCCAAGTTCTCTGTAGCCCACTCCTCCAGGAACTCCAGGATGAAGGTTGGATCGGAGCCAACTGAGATGTAAGCCATGAGGGCCAGGTTCTTGACAAGGCCCACAGCACCTCCCTCCGGGGTCTCAGCAGGGCAGATCATGCCCCAGTGAGTGTTGTGGAGCTGCCGGGGCCGGGCTATCTTCCCATCCCTCCCTATGGGGGAGTTAACCCGTCTCAGGTGGGAGAGGCAGGAGGCGTAGGTGAGTCTGTTCAGGACCTGGGACACCCCAGCCCTCGCCTGGTGAGCCTTCTTCTGGTCTCCCCAGTTCCCGGTGGCTAGCGAGTACCTCATCCCATTGGTGATGGTGTCTGGTCGCACTGCCACGTTCAGATTGAACTCCTTGCCCATGTCCACGAACTTCTGGCAGTACAGTCTGATCTCCTTCTGCAGCTTCTTGAAGAGCGTTCTGAAGAGGAAGTTGAGGAGGGGACCAGCCAGATCCAACCTCTTGTTTCCATAGTGATCCCTGTCATCCAACTCCCGTCTCCCTAACGCCCCCAGTAACAACCTGTGCACCATATAACCCAGGAAATACGCTTTCTTAGTCTCGAAGAAGTCCCCAATACCCACATGTGGCAACATCTCCTTCTTCAGGATGTCCTTAGCGTACTTTATCCTCTTGTCTTTGGGTACCCCGGCTCTGGCTCCCCTCACTCCTATGAAGTTGAGAGCCACCTCCTGCTCCTGCACCACAAAGGCCTCGTCCAGCGAGGGCTTCAACATCTCCATCAGCTCCTGATCGTCGAAATCGTAGATAATGTGCTCGAGGATATCCCGATCTGAGACGAAGCCGAGGGCTCTGAAGATGATCATGATGGGGATCTCCTGCTTGATATAAGGCAGAGTTGCCACTATCTTCTGTCCTATGCCGGTCTTCCTGTTGCCCTGCCCTCCCCTAGCCAGCATGCTGACCCACATGGTGCTCACTGGGCGGGAGGAGTTCTCTATCATGGACCTGATCTCCGCCACGTAGGCGTACTTGGAGTCCTTCTTCTGGAACACGAACACCGTGTTGGTTGTCATCTTCTCCTGGGCGATGAGCACCTTCTCCGAGCCGTTGATGATGAAGTAACCCCCCGGATCCAGTGGACACTCGTTCACCTCGTTGAGATCCCGGTCTGAGAGCTTGTTGAGGAGGCAGCAGACAGACCGGAGCATGACGGGGAGTCGACCTATGAAGGTCCGCTCGTGCATGTACTCCTCAGGCTCTGAATCCTCCTTCTCAACACGCTTCACTATGTCTGCGGGAGGGAAGAGGGATGAGAGGGGAGGGAGGGAGGGAAGAGGGATGAGAGGGGAGGGAGGGGCGAGGGGAGGGGCCTGGGGTGAATGGAGACAAGTTTGGAGGGGTGGCCGGTGGGAGGGAAGAGGGGTAGCGAGTTAATTCTACTTCAGCTTTTATTTTCTCAAGTCTCAGTTTTTCCTTGTTGATGATCACCTATTGCTTTACTGATAAGAAAGGGAGTTTGAGACACACAACGACCCAGGAAAGGGGACTAACCAGCAAAGAGCATTGAGGAGTAAGTTAGGTTCCGGAGTCTGGCTTCATTGGGCATGAGAGGAGACCCTGAACCATCCTTTTCGTAATGAGTAGGTTTGGAGAGGTAGATCTGCTCGAACTTGATGTAGTACTTGGTGGGCACGTCCTCCTCTTCAGTCGTGAACTGCTGCTCAGCTATCAGCTCTATCGGAGGGGCTTTCTCTACAATGCTCTGCACTTTTTTCTGAAACCAGTTTTATTATTAGTTGCTATTATTGTAACTGTTATGTTGTATCAAATATGAAATAGAAAAGGATGGCTCATTGGAATTATGACCTCGAACCTCCATTCACCTGGATAAACTGATCAAAGGACTCCAGCTGTTGGATAACGAGCCCTTTCTCTGCGAAGTAGGAGGATATGATGTGCCAACACGCCTCCTGCCACATCTCCGTGACCTCGTTACCGTCATCCTCATGGTCCTGTCAAACACAAGAAAATATTTTATATACTATTCATTTTCCTGCCAATTTGCCAAAAACAACGAAATATCTTTTACTTTTCATTTCAGCCTTGATCTATGCCCCTAAATTTAGTAAACTACAGCAACCAGACTGACCTGGTAATACTGCTCATAGTCGTCCATGTTCTGCAAGGAAGGTGGGAGGGTCTGCTCCTCTTAAGGGAGCCTGATAACTACATGCCTAGGGAAGGACGCAGAGTTACACTTTAGTAGGAGCTTTGGAAGGAGTATCGGTATCGAGATTCATGTTTTAGCGAGGATGGTATTAAATAATCGGTAAGTTGAAAAGAGGACAGGTTCTCAGCCAAAATATAGATCAGATACACAACGCAATAGTATAACAACATGTACTCATGTATAAAAGAAAGTATATAAAAGGCATGTATAAAAGTATAAAAACGCTGATTAACTCAAACAATCTGCCATAACAGAAAAATTTTATGAAAGATACTATAATTTAACATTTAATTGATGAAACAAAAACATTATAAAAGTAAAATTTGTGAATTTGAAGGTAAAAACAAAGCTAAAAATCCATTAGTAAAATTTAAACAAAGGTTTAGTTAATAACTAGGAAGGTTAAGTTAATAACTAGGAAGTTTAGTTGTAAGCTATTAACTCTCGGTTCATGCGATACTATGTTTTATGTTAGTTTCGCATCACTTGCTTTCCAGAGCTGCTTTCATTACAGGGCACATTGTTATTTCGGTGTCCAACTCTACTCCATTTTTGTCTCTTAGTTCAAGAAAAAAGGGTATTTCAGGATGTTCATGGTTACCTAATTCCCAGTCCCGGCATTCCAAGTACATACCTACTTGATATTTCTTTAACCATTTCATTTGCAATAGGAATTCTGATAAAGGAAAGGGTACAAATTCGCGCGCCCAAAGATAGACTATCCAGTCATCTTCATCATAAAAATCGCGCTCAATATTGGGTTCTATATCCAAATCACTGAGATACGTTATTGGAAGGTGATTCATGAGTTGGAGATCTTCTAGTTCATACCTCTCCCACTGTTCAATATATTTGTGATAACGTCGAGATAATAAATCATCATGGACAACAACACTCTTCAACTTCGGGAAATTAATCCTAGAAATGTTTTCAGCAAACTCAGTACGATTTCGACACTTAATGCCTCCTGTTGTGATTTCAGTGACAAATGGGGCGATAATCGCCAAAGTTTCCATCGTGATGTCGTTTGAAGCTACACCATTAGTGCAAACTTCAAGTTCCAACTGAGGCATTTGCTGGAAAATCTCAACAAATTTCTCAGCCTTGCATTTCCTTTTGAGCTGGAGATCAAAAGTCCGAAGTCTCTTGATAGGCAGATGTTTTAGACAGCCAAAGTCCTCAGCGCTCAAAGGTAGTTTGAAGGAAGGTTCGCTCCAGAACAATGTCTTGGATATCGATCTGAGAGCTTTGCATGTGAGGGTAAATTCTTTTAACTGTCTTTTTGACAGAAATGAAATGATTATGCACCAGATTTCAATGGGAAATAATGTGTGACCAAAATCTTCTGTAACACGAGGCATATTCTCTAACTTTTTTCTTTCCTCCACCGCCGTAGCTAACTGTTTGATCTGTAACCTAGTAGGATGCTTTCCTGGTTGTAACTCTGAATGCAGGGCTGAGATACACAGTTTCTTATGGGTGAAGTCTTCATTATCATTTAGAGAAGGGCTTTTACTGGATCTTTTATTGTTACTGCGCGCCATACCTTGCCTGAATGTGTACCTAGAGGTAATCCATCTCGAATTGTCAAGTAATAGTAATTCAAAAGTTAACATGCGAGAAGGTACCTACTTATTACCTAAATTCATCATGTTCTATAAAATACCACACTGACATTCTGCTAGCAACGATTAAAACGAATTCATTGTTGCTACAAGTTTTCAAATCATCTCCAGACTCCTTTCTACAAAATTTAAGAAGTGAAGGTTGAGTGTTCAAGATCAGTTTCAACTTTCAGCCAATTTCATTTTGTTGAGATGAATTAAGATAATCACAAGTCACAACTTAATATAATGCACAGCCAATGCCGGCCAATAGTATTTTCAATTATTCAATATTTACAATTAGCAACCTTAACAATTATGCAAGGCAAAAATTCATAATTTACAAAAATCAATAACAACACATTAAAATTCATGAATGTACCGATGAGAAGTGATGCCACGAAGTAAGTCTTTTCAAGCATCACCTGGCTTGTTATGCGCAACAACAGTCAAAGCCCACTTCAAGTTGATTAGCATGAACTTCAGGGCTTTAGTCCACTGCTCCTCACTGTTGAAGTGAAGCTTAATGCTATAGAATCCCTTATGATCGCCTATCTTTGATTTGTCTATCTTGTAAGGAAAAGAGAACTTTCCCTTCTTCTCAATGAAATCTAGGAACTGTTTGAGGCAGTCCAGGAAAGTCACCATCCCTTGGTCGAACTTAGCGTCCCAGAAGAGTCGGATACCCCCAATGGTGTAAAGAGGCAACTTGGTCTCTCCTTCCATGTAACTCTGACTCCCGTACGGCACTATTTTGTACCTCTCAAACACGAAGTCGTTAGCATTAGCGAGCGAGTAGAGCAGCAAGGCAGTCTGACCCCACGCGGCGTTCACTTCGTCCCACTCCACGTTGAAAGTGGGCAACCTGCCAAGCCTGAAGCCGTTGATGGTACCGAAGTGACCGTCGTGCCAGATGTGGAAGACTGTGTTGAAAACGTTGGTCTTCTTCAGCTTCTCTAGTTCAGTGTGAGAGTACTTCAGTTCGTTGTCCAGACACAGCTGCTGGGACCTCACTTCCGCTAACCTGAGGGTGGTAGTATGTTACATAAACCTACACAATACACATATAACTGTGTCAATCATCCTAATATCCCTTCCCTCACTCCCTCAAAAAGTCCGTTAACTAAACCCCACAGCATATGGTAGTTATCTCTGCTGAGTGCTGACTCCCCAGCAGTCTGCACCCCACCTGTGCTCGTATTGGTTGCACTCCAAGTGCAGCTGTTCCTCCTCCAAGTCCAGTGCCCTCTCTGTGATCTGTAGAGAAGCCAGCTCCTCAGCCACAGCAGCCCTTTCCTCGGACACCGCCTCCAACTCTCTGAGAAGAGAAGCTTCCTCAGCCCGCAGCTGAGATATCTCACTGTCCAGCAGTGAGCTAGCTGCAGTGTCCTGGGACTGCAGCTGAGCTACCATCTTCTTATATTCAGCACAGTCCTGTAGGGTTTTCAGGGTTAGAGAAAATCAAGAGGGTTGGAGGGTTTATCCAATTCCAGTCAAGAGGGTTAGAAAGGGACAAAGAGGGTCTCCTAGTTGTGCCGGAATAGGGACAATAGTAATTGAGATGGTAAGTCACAGAGGGTGTAGGTCAATTAAATTTCAGGAGTTTCTCTAACCCTCAGCAGCTCTCCACCTGCTTGAGCGTCCTGAGCTCCGTATCAAGGAGTTTGAAGAGTCCGTTAGTGCACTCCTCGCACAAGGGATGGTCTATTTCCGAGTTCTCTGACAGGATGTCGAAGAGCTGCATCGCCACTCGCAGCTTGTAACCCACTGCCTCCGACTTGGTAGCTTCCGGCTTAGCAAGGACGCAGAAGTCATGCTTACTGGTGCCCTCGACAATAACCTTTCTGAAAAACTATAGTCAAATGGGGCGAGGGCGACGTTAAAACTGCAGTTGGGTGTAGTTTTACGAACTGAAGCTGAATGGGTCATATAGGGACCACTGTGAGGTGTAAACAAGTAGAATTCAGAAACCCACACCCCTTGGCCTGCACTAACCTGTCCACTCCATCTTTAGCATGTATGTCAATGGGAGGGTTGGCTAGGTAGTCATGGTCTTGTGTACTCTTGCTGCTTCCTATGTGGGCTGAGGGGAGGTTAGCGTTTATGCTACATATCGGTTATCACAATCTGACGGCTTGTAAGTTGGAACATTAGCACTTAGAAGATTGAAGGAGGGATAAGTCACAAACATTTCAAACTTACCGAAGCTTTTCAAGGAGACACTTTGGAAGGAACATTCTAGTTTCAGAGGTCTGGCACATCTTTGACAGCAAAAGCTTACATTGGTCGAGGACGGACTGCCAGAACTGCTCGCCCCGGAACTCATTCCATCCTTTGACTGTAGGAATAGGCGATTCAAAAAATTATGTGGCTTGAAACTTCTGCTTGAAGCCCTTGCCACTTTGCCAGAACTAACATCAGTCATCATGATTAATTAAGATATTGTATGAAATCTTACAAAAAATTTGCTGTCAAGAATTCAGTAACACAAATTATTTCGAAATCGTTAATTATCCATTTTCACAACATACACAACAAAATATATTTACACAATTGCTGAAGGATGAATACTTATCAAACTCAATACGTGTTCATTAAGGGGGCCGGGGGGGTCTGAGGTCGATTTCCCGTTCTTTGTTGTTTCTGATAGAGCTGAACGCCAGCTACCAGTAGGTTTTTACCGCATCAAAAAATATTGTTCCTAGCCGAAGTTATGAATTTTTCAAATCGCGATTTTGCCTGTAATTACAGTGCGCGCGCAAACTTTCGATGCGATTTGCCAAAAATCAACTTTAAAATCTATCTCCTCCTACAGTTTTTGAGGAAAACCCTTGAAACTTGGTAGTTATGTTCTAGGGCATAAAATGAAACTTTTGATCGGTCAGATTTTTGATTTAGGCCTCAGAAGTGAAAATATGGGCTTTTGAAATTTCATATTTTCACTTCTGAGGCCTAAATCAAAAATCTGACGGATCAAAAGTTTTATTTTATGCCCTAGAACATAACTACCAAGTTTCAAGGGTTTTCCTCAAAAACTGTAGGAGGAGATAGATTTTAAAGTTGATTTTTGGCAAATCGCATCGAAAGTTTGCGCGCGCACTGTAATTACAGGCAAAATCGCGATTTGAAAAATTCATAACTTCGGCTAGGAACAATATTTTTTGATGCGGTAAAAACCTACTGGTAGCTGGCGTTCAGCTCTATCAGAAACAACAAAAAACCGAAAATCGACCTCAGACCCCCCCGGCCCCCTTAACAGTTCTCAAGTAACAATTTCACACTTATTGATACAACAAATATCGAGCTACAAGACAAGAGCCCTCCTCTGACCCATCAATTCCACCCTGATATCTGGATTAAGATGGAGGGTGGTTAGGAGCAGAGTAACACCTAGAAGCAGAGCTTCCACTTCGTGGTTAGCCAGGATTCTGCCTGTGTTTGTCAGCAGATGTTCGCAGTATCTCATGAGGAGAGACAGGGGATCTGAGGGAGGGTTGGGGCGGCTAGCTCTCAAGCCAGCTGAGGATTGTCTGATGTACTTCCTTAGGGTGCAGTACACCAACATGAATCCAGTGATAGAACACGTTATTGACACTTTGTTTTCTTCCACTGAACGAGCTAACTTAGACAGTGCTGATTTAGAAAATCCCAACCTCTCAGTGACTGTATTAAACAGCCTTCTTACAGGCCCTGCAATATTGTTCTTCAGGGATTCCATGTTAGGTGGGTCTTGTGGGGGTAGGCCTTGGAGCGGAAGCTTATCTGCCAGTTTTGAAGGAATGTACGGCTTCACAACATCAAGATTCTTAGACACTGTAGAGTAAACTATAGAAGCAAGTTCGTCTACCATGAATACAGTCTCTTTCGGGTAATAATTTTGAGCATAGTAGAACCCAGCAACTCCACCCATAGTGGATAGAATTATCACTGGGAAGTTGTCCTGCAAGAAGTCTATCATGTCAAGATGCTAGATTGTCAATGAACGGTCATTTGAACTGCTGTACAGTTTCTTCCAACTTTCCGAGCTTTACATTCTCTAATCTGTTGTAAGAGCATGGTGAAACTGGTTCAACAAATCAACAGAGAACTATAAGTACAACGATAGAAAGCGAACTGAAATTTTAAAACAACTAACTTCAACGAACTAAACTGTTCGAAGTCATAACTCAAAATGAATCACAACACAAGCTCATGTCATGACACAGTCGTTCCATGATGATTACTGAGCCAAATAAAGCTAGTAACTCCCTCATCAAATTCAGGTGTTGTTTTCATTGCCCTGTTGAGGAGTTAGAGGCATGGCAGTCACATTGTCACTCTCTTTGAAAGCCCAGTCCCTCCTGCACATAGGACACTGCTGCTTGTTCGTGTTAGAGGATATCCACTTGATGATGCAGTGCATGTGGAAACAGTGGGAGCACTCCCCCCAAACGATGGGACAGTTGTCTCCGGGCAAAGTGCAGTCAGTGCAGCAACCATCGAACAAATTCCTGCAAATGCCACACGAGTCATCGTTAGCTACCCAGTGCCAGGCTGCTACTGTAGTCCAACGCTTTATCTTCACTTTCATTTGCTCAACAATCCTTGGGTTTTAGTCGAAATCAAGGCAAAAGCAGAGCAGTTTTACAAAATAGCGTTTCTAAGACGAAACTTTCCAATAGATGTTTCCCAATATTTATGTAAAACTAAATAAAATTAACATTTATACGAAGAACAGACTGAATATTGAATAATATAATAGTGAAGGATTTTAATTACCCTAATCATTATTCATACTTAACAAAAAATGGGTAAAGAAGTATGGAAATCATTAATTTCAAATCTGCATAAATTACGTAAACAATTTTTAAAAATCAATCAAAAATATACTATGTACAATTCAAATTTACAAAATTTTCTTACTGAAGTACCCTCCCATTTTAATTGGGGCATCAAAACATTCGAAATTAAAGTGAACAATTTTCGTAATTTTGCGTTTTCAATTCGTTTTATACATATTTCGGTTCTCAATTCCATATCGATTATCGTTTTCGATCTCAAGTCATAAAAACCGCACTAATAAAGTGCGCCGATCTTAAAGTGCGCGCCAATTACGTGATGCCGTTCTTAGGTGTACTAAGGTATGTACAATTTAAATTTACAAAGTTTTCTTAATGAAGTACCCTCCCATTTTAATTTGGGCATCAACACAGTCGAGTATGAACTAAACATTGTAAGTTTTGGCAACTTGCCGAATAGTAGCTCTACAGATGGGGCATTTGCGGGACAGCCTCTTGGAGCAGGTGACACAAGCACAGATGTGACCACAAGGAAAGAAACAAGTTTCCCTAGGGAGATCAAGACAAACGACACATAGTTTATCCTCCTTATCATTGTCTATTTCATCAGCACTATCATCGCGGATAGTGTCATCAGACCTGCCTTCTGGTTCTTCACTGATTTCATTAGCTTGGCTGCAGCAAGGTTCAGGGAAATCATCACTGCTATCAGACTGATGATTGTTTGAGCGCCATTGCCTCCACAATTGAAACAAGGTCGAGTGCCCCACCAGCAGCTAAAAGCCCCTTGAGCGTAACTCTTCCTGAAACTGTGCTGGTTGCAGGAGTCACCAGAGGCAACAGGATGTCTTTCACATCAAACAGAAGTTCTATGTCATCCATATTACATTTTATAGGTGGAGTTAACTGATAGTGGCCCTTACATATCAACTAAATAATGCATTGATTAGCTTTCCTGGTGCTTATTTCAAATAAAAGAAAACAATCATGCTCAATTTTAATTTTGGTTGCATAATTAAAATAATTAATTACCATACCATATCAAAATGGTTAATGTTATAGAAAACAAAGTAGTTCAAGATTGATTCAACCATAAACAAAAACATTATCAAATTTATCAATTTATTTAAAAAACTTCTTGATATTTACAAATCTTACAGCTAAGCTATAGTTATCAACTGATTCTGACGTTAATAACGAATAACATGACGTCATATCAGCAACTTTGATATTAATTAAATAAAAACAGGCTGAATTTCATAATTCATAATAACTTGAAAACCTGGAGCAATTTAGTCAATTTAACTCATCCTTAGTCGTGCTCAAACACTTCAAAAACGTGATCCCATGTCCAATAATGTCAACTTCAATTTATAGAAATATCAAGCATTGTAAGTTCTGACAACTCTTTCTATGTCTGTCCTGCACACAGGGCACAAGTCGAGCATATCAGCACAGAGCAAACACACACAGACATGTCCACAAGGGATGAGCACAGTGCCTCGAGGGTTGTCCAGACACACCACACAAGACTCGTGGGAGACATTGGTTGTGTCCCTCATTGCTTCCATTTCACGAATAATAGCCTCACGCTTCTTCCGTTCCTTATATGCACTCCATTTCCTCCAGCCCATGAAGGAAAGTGCTGATATGGACACTGTTCCAAGCACTATCATGAACACGCGGGGGTAGAAAGTCCTCTCTTTCAGGTCCTGCATTATCTCACTGAGAGACTGTCTGCTTAGGAGGTAAGGCAACCCATTACTAGGGGGGCCCACTGACAGTTCACCGCTGTCTCGTTTTACTGAACCAATAGCTGTCAAGATGGTATCAACTGGGAGCAACTTCTCCAGATACTGATGACCCTTGACATGTGACCCTACCACATAGTTAACTAAATGCCTCATTGCACTGGCCTCATCCTTTGGCTCGAACTTATCATATACAATTTGGAGAGGTGACTGAGCGCTGAGACTGGGACTGAAGACTGACAAATAGCTCACTCCGTCAGTGAGGGTGAAGGGCACTTGGTTGGTAGCCAGGCTGATGAGGGACTCACTGTCCATCCACCTCTGCAGAGCAGACACCCACTCTGACTTGTGCTCAACAACTTGCTGCTCACTGATGACACCCTCCAGATTGTCCAGATACACGCTCTTAATAGCGCCCCCTACAGCTGACACTTTCCCAGTCACTGAAACCAGCCCTATTTCATTGATATCATTGTCATTCAGGTAGTCTATGAGCCGTGAGATAGAGGAGAAGGAGCTGGCTTGGCACACGGCACTAAGGTGGCTGTTCCGCTGATGAAGGATGTACGCACAAGTGGCACAAAGCCCGGCAGAGGTGGCTGCTATCAAGATATCCCATCTAATGTTTTCCATGAGAATCCTGGAGGAGGGATTAATGAGTTAGCTGCAACTTACAAGGAAGATGATTTATTGTCACAAATCTAAGAATAAAATTAGAAAAGCAGATCATATCGATTATCAAAACACTTTCAACCCAATTTATATCATGGCCATTGGCCATTAATTTTAAGTCATCATACATGGCGACCAGGGGAAACAAAAAAATTTTTAGTTGTTCCACACTCCATTGCATTTTCATGAAATTTTGCATTCAAATTTCGATACACTAATAAGACACAAAAGTTTCAGATAAATAAAAAATCCAAATTAGAAAATCTACACTTCTTCCTGAATGGTAGGTTCGACAAATTCGCCTGATGTAGCAACAATTTCACCGTTTTCGTCTGTGGTACCACCCATTTCCCCGTGAAGATCCATAAGCTTGTGAGCATCGAATTTAGGCTTCTTCAGAACTTTGACTTTTCGAATGTGAACGTCGTGCAGAGGGTAGACATCCTGGCAAGTCTTTTCAATGTCTTTGCCGATGGAATCTGGAATGAGCTTCTGCACTAATGATTTCAAGTCTTCTGTAGCGACTTCTTTGGTCATCACCTCCACCATCTTAGCTCTGATGGCCCTGATCTGAGAGGACTTAGCATAGGCAGTCTTCTTGATCTGCTTCTGTACTTTCTTTGTGAAGCCAATGCAGAAAAGTCTGAGCCAGTAACCATCGGTGGTCTTGACATCAACATAAGCCTCAATGAGGGTCTGCCATTTCCTCACCAGGGAGCAGAGCTTGTCTCTGGTCAGGTCCATGCCGTGGAAGTTGGTGTAGCAGTACTTGCCCTGAACGTCCTCACAAACCAGTTTGAACTTTCTGAAGGCATTCTCATCAGCGTTCAGATCTGCGAGAGCACACTCGTACACTCGTCCCTTGAGGGCGTCAGCAGCGATCTTTGTACCTGTGGTCCTGGTGACGAGAGTCTTGCCCACATCTCTCACTGAGAACATGCTGGGAGCCTTCACGTCATACCACTCTTTCTTGGTGAAGGGATCCACTACCTTCTTCTTAGTTCCCTTCCTCTTAGACAGCCTCTTGTTCTTGCCGACAGCCATGTTTCCTAGACCTGGGAAACGAACTGGTTAGAACGTGGAACGGAATATCATTTTTAAAATATGTTATTAATGTTTAACTTTAACAAGTATTGAAACAAGTTTGATTATTTCATGATTAAAATGCTATATTATATCGCGAGTAAAAGAGCATAAATATTGAATATCTAGGATTTCTGAATTGAAACGCAACAACTGGTCATTAATAATGATATCAGTGACAAATCTCGAGACTGAAGCCAAACATTTGGTTACAATATCATCATGATTCATGAATGCCTTCAAAGTAACAATTACTGAAAACTGAACTTCCATTTAACCTTAACTTATGTACATTTGTGACAGAATAATAAAACAAGAGGTAGTGACTAGTGAAGTTCAACATATTGCACAGCAATACAGTCAACACAGTTGCGATCATTCCATATTCTTCCGTTTCATCTGTGTTTTCTTCATTTCTTGCTGAACCTGCTCCAAGGGCTTTTCATCGTCACTGTCATCCGGACAATATTCCGGGGGAGCCAGGCCCAGGGTTGCCTGATAATAGCACAGATTGCCACCTTCACAGAAGGCAAACATAGCAGAGATGTGAATATCCACTGTCCGATCAAACTCTGGATGTTGTGAAGATGTCTGAGACGTTTCTTTGTCAGGAGGGTTCTCAGTGGCCAGATTTGAGTCAGATTCATAGTCTTCAGATACCAAACCAAGTCTTATTTCTTCAACTCGGGCTTTCTTCTGTTCCTCAGCTTCTAGAGCTAATTCAAACTCAAGCTGCTTCTCACTCACATCATTGTGCAACCTCAGACACCTGTCCCTGTCGAATGTTTCATCCTTCACAAACCTAGTTCTAGGCTGCTCTGGGGTAGAGATGACTTCTGAAGGGCAGACTAATCGACCTACATCATCTGACGTTTCTTCTTCTCTGGAGTTGCTTTCTAAAGTCACTTCACCTGTACTGAGATCTAACCCTAACTGTTTCACTCTGTTTAGAACCAGTTTCATATCGAATAACTTGACATTTTCACCGAGTGGGATGAACACAACAATCGGAGAGTTGTAAAACTGTCGGGCTGCAACTACTCTGTGTTCAAACAGCGATATCTCGATAGCAGAGTTCCAACGACGTTTCTTGAGAAGATCCCGCAGAATAAGGTCACAAGATGGGTCACAAATTGGAGGGGACAGGGTCATGGCTTAGTCATGGTTTTACCGAACTTAAATCCTCAAAATAGAATCTAATTCGAGATTGTGAAATTGTGAAATATTTAATTAAATAAATTTAGGGCAATTCAATGAAATCCAATTTAAACGAAATAATCAAACAACTTGATTCTTCAACGGTCTTCAAACATGAGAACCAGGCTTATCAATCATAAATTTACAGTTACATTACAAAATTCATTATTTAATTTCAACAATTTAATTTACCAATAAAGTTATCTGAAACATATTCAAAATCCAATGAAATAAAATGAAACTAAAAATAACGCAGCTAAAAGCATTTGCAGTAATATCACAACTGAAGTTACTCAAATTTTCAAGGAATTCTCTCCTTCCAGTTTGGTTAAGTTCTCATTGCAAATACTAAATTTAACCAAATTATTTGATAAGTTATTTGGCAGTAATATCACAACTGGAGGCTGTGACTCTAGCTTCTTCAGTTCTTCTCTCCTCCAACTTTAGCTCCTGGAAGGTTTCAAAGCATTAGGTTATCAGAAGAGTAAAGGTGGTAGCCGCACCCTTGACAACATTCCATCAGAATAAGGCCAGGTTGTCTTTCTTCTCTCAGGTAAAGTGACTCACAGAGCTAAGTGTTATGGTTTGAGGAGTATGATAAAATCGCCCATTTCGTCGTCCATAATTTTTCAATCGATAATTTGGAGTCTGAAACTCAACCACTGAGATCAAAGCTTTAAATTTGTACTGGATCATATGAAGTATTTTCATTTATGCTAAACACTGGATTTAATAAATTAGAAGGCAGTATGGTCACTGCAAGATCTGATTGGACCGTTATCAGGTCATGCGTTATGTACATTTCATTAGATCTTACAACACAGATCTGTACCTCCTGCACTTCAACACATTACACAAGGACCCCAATCAGATACTCACAAGTGTGCAGCACTGCCATGATGGCTGGGTAGATAGGGTCGAACTCCAGAGCCCCCGACTCTCTGATCATGTCTTCATACCACTGAATAGTGCCCTGAATCATGTCCACTGCTTCGGAAGGGTGGGAGTCTAACCAAGCAACGTATTGGGAGGCCGACCAGCCAGCAACCTGAAAATGAAGTAATGATTTAAGATGGGTAGAAATCTGATTCCGGTTATCAGGGATGAGACTCAAGAGGGACTGGGGGAGGTATATACAAATGTGATGGCGTGTTGGCTTGATCAATAAAAGATGTATTTTTCCAATCACCACAACTTTCGAGAAATTGTGATCAATATTTTAATTTGAAGTTGACATGCGATATATTTCTTCTGAAGCTATACCACAACCTCTTAAATGAAATATACGATTTGTGATATAAAGGAAGCTTCTGTGAGGACCCCCTCCGAACAAACCTACTGACTCACCTTGTAGGGTGACAGCAATGCCTCCCCAGCTCTAGAGAAGAGATGGTTGAGTAGCAGAGCTTTGGGCACATTCCTCACAGTGCTCAAGTCCTTCTCAGTAAGAAAGAGGACAGCCCTGAAGCCCCTCAGGACCTTGAACTGCTTGCTGACGCTGTGTTCATCCAGCAGTCCTCCCAGGACCCTCTCCACCTCGGCTATGTCAGTGGCTAGCTGCATCTTACCACCCTCCCCTAGCGGCCTCACCACACTCAAGTGATGGAGATAGAGGGAAGTGAGGGAGTCCTGGAAACCTTCCAGGGCAGGAGTGAGGGTGCCCCGAGAAGTGAGGAGACTCAGGTAGGAGGAGGTGAGGTGAGACACGGCCTCCTCAATCAGAGTCAGGTACGTGGAGCAGCCTGAGACTTCAGGGCTGGAGAAGCTGTAGTCTGTCTCATGCATTGTGTTCAGGATGTGCTCTATCTGCAACCTGGGATGGGGGTTTTAGACTCTACCACGGGTAATGGGAGTAGTGAAGTGTGGAAATGTAGGATGTGTCATCTCGTGAAAATACCATGGACAGGCTAACCTCACACCGCATGGCTATAATGTCACGGTTTAAGATCCCTTTCCTCCCCTCGCAATCCACAGCACAGGAAAAGTGAAGCAGAATAGTGCAGTGAAGAGTTGGTTCGGGAAATTAACTTGCAATAAAATGTTACATATCACCATCAGTAACTGCTGGTCTCTTGAAACTAGAGAGTAGAGACTAACCTGAAGGGTGCAAGGAGTGAGTTGATGTCGGTTGATATCATGGTCCAGACCTCCCCTCTGCAGGCTGTCAGGTCGGTGGGTACCTCCACTAATTTGTTGTAGAGGGTGCACAGCGCATTCACGACCTGATAAGGTTATATAATTGACACTCTAATCGCTCGGTGACAAGTTTCAAATCTTACATGTCTTGGTATGGTTAATATCATTAGATGTGAGTGGTATTCTGCAGTGCCTTGATAGCTGAGTTAGAGCCCTCTCTCACCTGTATATTCCTTACATGGTGTTGGTTCGGGTCTGAGGATATGTCGTTAACACTGCTCCCGTGGTAGAAGAGACCCTCACACTTGTTGAGCACGTCTCTCACAGCCTTCACAACGTTGCTTGTACTCAGTTCTAGAGAACAGTGGTGGTTTATCAACATTACAACTAGATATGGTATAGAACCTACAACACAGTCCAAACTGTGATACCACTCTGTGAGGAGAAAGAGTGAGTGTTCAATGAAAACATCAACATTTCACTCATCCAGTGTACTATTTCCCAGATTGTAGACTGCCTAGACATACAAGTCATGCCAGCTCTAGTCTGGGATAAATCGCTACAAATTTGACCATATTTCACAAAATCTAACACAACGCCATTTATACTCACTCTTGAGCTCTTGGTCTCCTCTGGCTGCAGTGACCTCACTGACCATGGCCCTCACCAGCCCCTCCATCTCTGCCTGGCTAGGAACTCCCTTCCCAGAGAAGGCCATGTTGACGGGGTCAAGGAGCCGGTTGAGGGAGCGAGCAAGGTAGGTACACTGGAAGGTTGTTAGAACCTCCCGAACCTGGGTGAGAGGTTTGTTTCAGATATAGGCAGACCAAAAGTACGCCGACAAGCCAAAAAGTGGAAGTGGAAGATCAGAGCGGAAAACTAGTGAAATTTACTAGTATTCTAGAGTGGTATGCACTACTAACACAGTGATACAGGGCAGGTCCTAACATTCCTTCCTTAGTACTCACGTTGGTTTTAGGAAGTTCCACATTCTCCAGACCCTCCACTCCCAGCTTCTCTCCAAAGTGGGCCCACAGAGACATCACAAGTCTCAGAGCTTTAGGGTACTCCAAGTTGAGTGCCTGTTTGGCGGCGCTGTTGACATTCCTCAACTCCTCCTGAAGAGCGGAGTGGACAGCACTCACGAAGGTCTGGATGGGGGTCACTTCGCACTCCTCCAGCAAAGTCCTGTGGGAGGCGGTGTCACGGCGTCTACCCAGTGTCCTGTGCAGCACGTGCATCTGGTTGTACTGCGCGGTGATCTGCGTGCTCCACTTGTCCAGACAGGACCAGAGACTGGCTCGACTGGCGGCTGTTGAGCCAAGGCTCACTCCCCTGGGGATGGGGAAATTGTAATAATGCCGTTATTGAGAGACTCACAGGCCCCAAGCTTCACAACTACTGAAAATTAAACCAATTCCTATTATATAATTTCCAGTGACTTTAATTAATTGAGTCCAGTCAAGTTAGAATCATAGCCCACATTGATTTTCTAAAGCAAGTCAAGGAAATCATTCAAATTCAAATGGTACGATTTTCAATGTTATCAAACCTGGTGCAACACCACTGAATGACTGCTCCAACTTTCCATGGAGTGCGGAATTAAGGCCCTCCTGAATACTGGTACATGTGGTTTCTATGTGAGTGGTGACGACTTCTCGCAGGGTTCCAATACTGTTAAACACTTGCAGTGCTGAGCTGGTCTGAAGACAAGTTGAATTGAATCGAAAATATTCAGTTAGTTTATGGTGGAAAGAGTTAGGGATGCGAGGGAAAAATAGCTGGTGCTCAAAGAATACTCAGGCTGTAACTATAATGAATGAATGAATCTAAATGGCAGAGCCAGCCTCTTGTTGTAGGCAAAAAGAACCATACTTGATTAATGTCAAATTCTCATGGGGATCATGTCAAAAAACTATACATGCTGTAACTATACATGCATAGAACGGACTAAAAATGTGGTTTAAAGACTGTCACTGTATAGTCTACCAGTATATAGTCTATAGTCTATAGTCTATAGAAAGCATAAATCATAAATGAGTAATATGACCCGACAGCAGATCCTTCTTAATTTCATATTGCAACAAATCAATATTCCCATACCCCCACCCCAATCATCATAACCTGGTTTTGATTGAGCGAAGAAAGCCCTTGGCTGAGAAGCTGCTGAGCTTGATTTTCCATGTTAACCCGAGCTTCCATCACCCATTCTAAGTCCCTGTCAATAACATCAATACCAGCCAGATCCCCATCCCCGTATAAATATTGTAGCTCACTGAAGGTCTGAGAGGTCTTTGTGATCTCCTTGACGCCACCCTCCAACTGTTGCTTCAACCTTTTAGTGAGGTATTGGATTCTGGTGACACGCCGCAGCACATCACAGCACTTCTGTAGTCTGCTAAGTTGAAGAGTTCTAGTGCTCATCTGATGATAGGGCTCAGAGAGTCTTTTCTTTATTGTCCCCATGGACCTCTGTAGCTGGTTTATCCGAGTCTTTACTATAGCAAGAGACTGAGGAGAAAAATAACATATATCAGAAAGCTGGCTGGTTAAACATGATTTTTCATTGTTAACAGAGCAATGAGAGGGAATGTCTCATTCTGATTCAATCTAACTCAATTCAATTTCAAATCGTGAGTATCGACAGCAAGTGAATCTTACTACATAAAATGCTAACTTTTAACTTGATATATATTAGGAAGGGGCCTAGGAGAAGAAATTTGATATTTCAAGTATTTGGAAGATTGTAATCAAACCTCCTCAAGAATGTCCATTCCAGTTGCTTGATTTATCAAATCTTCATAGTGCTCAGAGACATGTTGTTCAAGTGCAGTATCTAACTTCTCAACCCCAACCTGTTATTAAATAAAATTTGGTTAATACAAAATTGGAGGCGTTAAAATGATTAAACTAAGCCTAATTTCTTACTTTTGTAATCTCAAGTATCTTGGTGATCAACAAAGTTTGATTGAAATGTTAGAATTCAATTCAATTACAAATACATGAATCAAAACCAATCCTATTCACTAGATAAGCATCTATAGTGTGCTAAGGGGAAGCACAAAGTCAAATATCTATTGAATAGGCCATCCATCAAGAACTGGGACTAAAATTTAATAGTATTGGATGGTATTCAAACTGCCACATGAAAAAAATAGAATATATCTCCATTCCAAACCTGCAATGCTTGCAATGTTTGTGCAACAGATGATAAAGCTATGATGGAATTGGCATAAGTTTCAGCATTGTAGTTGTCATCTAAGAATGTTGCTAGGTCATCTTCCACAGCAAATGATTCCAGAACATCCATCTCAAATAAAAGTTAATACTTTCAATAAGTTAATAATGAGTTTCAACAATAAACATATTCATGGGTAAATGGGTAATTAGATAATGAAAAAAGTATCATTCCAGAAAGGACCAAATTATGCTAGTAAACAAGGTGATGAACCAAAAACCTTGTGTTGGAGAGGAATCTATGTGATGTGAATCAGTTTTGCAATATTATTGACATAATGAGGACATAATGAGGAGAGCAGATGGATTATGATCAAACAAGGGTATTGATATAAACGGTATTATGTAAAGGGATATAAAGGGTATTGATAAAAGTGCAAAATTATATTCTTATCTTCCATAGAATTTCTATGGAAGGTACAAATTGGGTTTCTTGAAAATCGTAAATTCAAATGATCATCATACCTCATATGCTGAAATTCAATTTTATTTGCTTGTAATTATTGGATTGAATAAAATGTTTACCTCAATACCATTTGCATTTTGGACACAAATAAAACAACAGTTATATGTAAGATAAAATTCAGGAACTTATCAGAACTTGGCAAACTTCTTCTTGTCATTACCTGAAGTAGCGATGACTTTCAAAACATTGAATCTCACAGTCTTTGACAGGGGCCTGCATTGCCCAACCAGAACAGAGTCACCCTTTTTGAGATCTAGAAAAGCTGGAGAAACATGAGCAGATATGTTCTTGTGCCGTTTCTCAAACCTATTATACTTCTTGATGTAATGAAGATAGTCACGTCTGATAGTCAAAGTTCTCTTCATCTTGATGTTGTTCACAGTTCCTCTCAAGAGCCTTCCCCGGATAGAAACATTACCAGTGAATGGGCACTTCTTGTCTATGTATGTTCCTTCAATTGCTTCACGAGGTGTCTTTATTCCTAGACCAACATTTTTGGTCCATCGTATCTCTTTTCCAGCTTTTGAAACCTTTGCACCAATCTGCCGTTTCTTGTTCAAGAAAACAGCTGGCTGCTTTTGAAAAGACTTCTCTGTCTGCTCAGACATCCCTCAATTAATGATAAGTCTGTGAATAAAAACAACTTAATTGAATGAGAAACATTATTCACGAGCTGAATTGAAGTAGATTCTGCAGAAAGGGATCATTCACATATTATGTAATCAATTTGTGGCCATTTTCAAACCCCCTCCCTCCCCCTTGTAATCAAACGTAATCAAAGCTCAACCCCCCTCTCTTGAGGAGAATATTACATAATCATGGCTTAACCCCCCCCCACCTTTTAGTGTAGAAAATGAAGAAAATGGAAAGTGTAAATACCTTAAAATTGATTACCTATGTTTCAACTTTGGAAATATTTATGAAAATATGGAGGTAAGTTTTTAAAAAATTTGCTTAAAAATGGTGCTTGAGTCGGTTTTTTGAAAATTTTCCTAGACAAAACGGAGAATTTGTGACAAAAATTTCAAAAATTGTGTTTAAAATTAGATATTTTGATTATGTGATCAACCACCAAACCCCCTCCCCCTCCCGGTAATCAAACGTAATCATTTGAAAACACCCCCTCCCCCTAGGTGATTATGTAATATGTGAACAATCCCAAATGAATCAGATGTGATCCCTGGGCACAGGGATGTCAGATCTATATTCAATCCAATAAATGTATAAACTTTTACAGCATTTCAATTATAAATTTTTACAGCAATTCAATTATAAACTTTTTACAATTCAATTCAGCAAAACTGACATATAACCTATGCTATTGATGATTGAAAATGGACTTCTTTTCCTTCAAAATTCGACTCCACAATTAAAACATATCATTAGACAATTTTTGATTGGATGTTTTATTTTAGTTTTATTCTCAATATCACGATTTTTGTATTTAGTAGGCCAAAGTAAACTAAAATAAATAATGTGGTTTTTGGCCGACTTTAACCCCCCCCCCCCTCCCCTCCCCCTCATAATCAAGTTTACAGTAGTTGTGATTACGTAATATGTGAATGATCCCTTACACATGTAACTTGTGAAAAATCTCGGAAGAGACATAGGAATCTCCAGACATGATCTAACTGCCTAATACAAATAGGATGATATATATTTTTTTTTGATGATTTTTATTTTTTTGGAAAAATCTCCGAAGAGAGTCAAATATTATAAAATACAGGTTGAGAAAGCACCCAACATTTGTAATGAGAGGTGAATCACAATTACAATGATTAAGAAACGATAATATTATCTGAAGGATGATATACTGTATTTAAATAAAGAAATTAACTGCATGGAAATTAACTTTTACAGAACAATAACAGCATATATTTTTCCATCTAAATTCTAAATATATGTAAAGGACCTTCTTGGAGTGCTACAACTAGTCAACTACAGTAAACATTTTATTCAATTCAATGTTGCCCTGCAACTAGGCAACTAAGCATGCTTGGTAGTATTTCTTGGCAGCAGTTTCACAATATTCACCTTACACCTGTGATAGAAATGAGAACATCTTATAGCAGATTCAAATCACCAAAGAGCACTGCATTGCATTTTGAAAAATCCCTAAGTAGGTATAATATTTGCTAAACTCGTATACCATATATACCCCTGTACGCGTTGCGCGGCGTCATGCTTCCTACCGGAAGTGCTGCGCACGTACACACACCAATCAACCAATGTGGTTTCAAAAAGCTATTGGTAGACTTCCTAAGCCCACACTGCAATATGGGCTAAGTTTGCCAAAGCATTGGTGTGCGTACGCGTTATCAGACGCGCGCGCTTCCTAAGCCCGCATAGGTGTGCGTACGCGCGCCGCGCAACGCAAACAGCGATATACGTGTTTAGCAACGCGCGCGCCGCGCGCCAAAGGCGCGGCGCGGCGAAGGGCCGGGGTCTGACAACGTCTGGTCGTCTGACAGCTGGAATTATATGGGACACTAGTCGTGATTGGCCGTACGTGTACGGCTGTTATGTTGAAATAGAAGTAAAACCTCCAAAATAAAAACTATTTCAACTAAGAAAGATTTTTTTTAATTCAAATACTATTTTAATTTATTATACTATTATGAGCCAATTTTCCCATAACCAGGGGCGTACGGTGGCCGAGCAGGCTCACTTTTTTTACATAAAAAATTTTTCATAAAAATTTTTTTATGTAAAAATTTTTGAGCCTTTCGTCCACTCCCGTGGCCGAGGAGGATCAAAAAATTTTATGTAAAATTTTTTGAGCCTTTTCGTCCACTGCAGTGGCCGAGAAGGATCACTTTATTTCACACAAAAATTTTTTGATCCTCCTCGCTTCTATAGATCTAATTTCATCATAATGGCCATTGGCCACGTCGTTCGCACCTGCTGTGGCCGCGCGCGCGTTAGGCGGCCGATCTAGCGCGCGCGGCGCGCACGCGCAGATGGAATTCTGACAAATTATTTGAGTCGATTTTTTGTTTTTTTTCTTGAGCAGTAATTTTTCAAATAAATTCGATGAAGAGACCGTAGAATTATTTTTCCAATGAACCATGGGCAGGTGTTTTGAAATAAATGTTTCTGTTGAATCAATGATCTTAAATGTCAGTATTAAATCAAAATATCCTATACACTATAAATCATTTTAATTATTTATTTCTATGAATTTATTTGAAATAAAAAGAAATCTTTCTTCGAGACATCAATTTCTACGAATAGAAGTATTCTGCAATGGATAGAGCTTCATGGATACTTTTGTTAATTGGGCTATCCATCTGAATGCTTTTGATGCTATAAATCGAATTATTTAATGTTGTTAATTGATTCCTGAATTATGAATTATCTTATGAATTATCTTATGAATTATCTTATGAATTGTGTTTTATAAAAGGATTGGGGCTATATTTGTGACAAATGTAAACTGTTTCTATGCTTGTACATTGATGTTTTAAAGAAATTCTTTATTTTATGGGATTTTCTCTACTAAATTGGTAACTGCTGCTTCTCCAACATAGCCCTTTAGCCGCAAAAGTCATGCCACAATAATGCAATGTCCCAGAAAATATATAGACCATTCAAGACTCTTTCATTTTAGAGACTTCATCCACATGACATAGTGAAACCAGGTTTGTGGCATAAAAATTAAGCCTTTCATAAATGCAAGCTAGCTTCCTTATTTGGTTATGAACAAATTTAAATTAACAATTCATGCTCTGCACCAAAGGCAGCATTACTCAAAAATTCCCTGAGAAGCTCTTATAGTTACAATTGAAAGTTGTTATTTCATTTTAAAAGTTTAATGGTTGTTCAGTTGTTATAACTCGTGTAGGTCCAGATTTGCCTACTCCTGTCTACTGGTGCCTCCTTGAACTGCAGAAGAAGGTTCCCTGATATGATGTGAGCTACAAATTACCTACCACTTGCAGCTGCAGACTTCTTGCAGTTGAATACACTACAATGCAACAGGTTAACTATAATAATCATGAAGTAACATTTCGAGATAAGAAACTGAAAAGATTTAAGATTCCAATATTGCCAGATATTGGATATGTCATTAATTCATTGTAACTATAAGGTTGATGGTCATTAATTTGTTAAAACTCATGTAATTGTAATGCCAGTCCAGGTTTGTCTACTCCTGTCTCCTGCCTTCAGTGAACTGCTGAAGTATGTTTCCTGATCTGAAGCAAGTTACCAAGTACCTACCACATGCAGTTCAACACAATGCAATCTAACAGGTAAACAGTGCTAGATTTCATAAATATGTTTGAATGTTGAAATAAGGGACTTGATGGGGTTGGCAAATATAGGAGCCCCAAATAAACGCAATTTTGACCTCAAATGCCCATGATCCTTCATATATCGGGTTATTCGAAGGTGTGGACTCCATCATATATTATGATGGAGTCCACTATACTACCATACTATGTGAGGGGTATGATTGGAGTTAAACCCATGTCAAGGGCTATATACTGGGTGAACTGCAGTTCATATGAAGTCGCCGCGCACTTCATATGAATTCAAATGAATTAATATGAGTTCATTTGAATGCATTTACCAGTTAAATAAATTTTATTTGAATGAAATTCATATGAACTTCATATAAATTCATATGAACTTCATATGAACTCCACCAAGTTCATATGAACTTCATATGAACTCATATGAATTCATTAAACACGGATGAACTAGTTCACCAAAATTTAGTGAACTGAGATGCATATGAATTCATATGAACTCATATGCATTCCAGTTCGCCTTGAATTCATATGAACTAGGAAGTTCATCTCGCGGACTCCAGTTCAACGGAGTTCAACGCAGTTCAACGCAGTTCAACGGAGTTCAACGCAGTTCAACGGAGTTCAACGAATTCATCTCGAAGTTCATCTAGAAGGTCAAAATGATAACTTAACAGATATTTCGGGGATGGATCAAAACATGGATCAGCGACGCCACGAGAGCGGCAGTGCGGCACCGCAGTGCCGCGTTGACGCCAGGGCAGTGCCATGGTGAAGCCACGAGGACGCCACTACTGGGCAACGATAAAGCCACAAGGGCGCCACGGTGACATCATGGCAGTCATGGCAGTGCCACTGTGAAGCCATGGCGTCTTCATGGCTTCGTCGTGGCGTCCTCGTGGCTTACACCATGGCACTGCCCTGGCGTCGATGTGGCGCACTGGCGCTACCATGGGGCCCTCTTGGCGTTGCTGCTCTGATCTATGCCCGATAAGTCTCTCATTCCGGTTGACTGCTGAGTGACGTCACCTATTGAAAGGCTTTTTTCAATTTTAAAGAGGCTGTTAAACTTCACCAAATTAGCTGCATCTTGATCCATTTCACTAAAAGGGCTTCCAAAATCAAATAGTTAAATCAGACTCAAGTCTTAATGAGCTCTTCCATAAACGATTTTTCGTACTCTTGTTAAGTGTACAGTCACGTGACAGCTAAAAAATTTCACTTACGTCATGAATTAACTCTAGTCACTCTACGACCACTCAGTGACTCGACGACTCAAATCGACTCGATGCCTCAACTCGACGACTTGATTTGACGACTCTCTGACTTGTCTCAACGACTCGACTCGACGACTCGTCTCAACGACTCGACTCGACTCGACGACTCGACTCGACGACTCGACTCGACGTCTCGACTCGACGCGACGACTCGACTCGACGACTCGACTCGACGACTCGACTCGACGACTCGACTCGACTCGACTCGACGACTCGACTCGACGACTCGACTCGACGACTCGACTCGACGACTCGACTCGACGACTCGACTCGACTCGACGACTCGACTCGACTCGACTCGACGACGACTGGAATCGACTCGACGACTCGACGACGCCTCGAGTCGACGACTCGAGTCGTCGACTCGACTCGACGAGTCGACTCGACGACTCGAGTCGAGTCGTCGACTCGACGACTCGAGTCGAGAGTCGACGTCGAGTCGACGAGTCGAGTCGAGTCGAGAACTCGTCGAGTCGAGTCGTCGAGCTCGAGTCGTCGAGTCGAGTCGTCGAGGTCGAGTCGAGCTCGTCGAGTCGAGTCGTCGAGTCGTCGAGTCGAGTCGAGTCGTCGAGTCGAGTCGTCGAGTCGAGTCGAGTCGAGTCGAGTCGTCAAGTCGAGTCGTCGAGTCGAGTCGTCGAGTCGTCGAGTCGAGTCGTCGAGTCGAGTCGAGTCGAGTCGAGTCGAGTCGAGTCGAGTCGAGTCGAGTCGAGTCGTCGAGTCGTCGAGTCGTCGAGTCGTCGAGTCGAGTCGAGGTCGAGTCGAGTCGAGTCGTCGAGTCGAGTCGTCGAGTCGAGTCGGTCGAGTCGTCGAGTCGTCGAGTCGAGTCGAGTCGAGTCGAGTCGAGTCGTCGAGTCGAGTCGAGTCGTCGAGTCGTCGAGTCGTCGTCGAGTCGTCGAGTCGTCGAGTCGAGTCGTCGAGTCGAGTCGTCGAGTCGAGTCGTCGAGTCGAGTCGTCGAAGAGTCGAGTCGTCGAGTCGAGTCGTCGAGTCGAGTCGTCGAGTCGAGTCGTCGAGTCGAGTCGTCGAGTCGAGTCGTCGAGTCGAGTCGTCGAGTCGTCGAGTCGAGTCGTCGAGTCGAGTCGTCGAGTCGTCGAGTCGTCGAGTCGAGTCGTCGAGTCGAGTCGTCGAGTCGAGTCGTCGAGTCGAGTCGTCGAGTCGAGTCGTCGAGTCGTCGAGTCGTCGAGTCGAGTCGTCGAGTCGAGTCGTCGAGTTGAGTCGTCGAGTCGAGTCGTCGAGTCGAGTCGTCGAGTCGAGTCGTCGAGTCGAGTCGTCGAGTCGAGTCGTCGAGTCGAGTCATCGAGTCGAGTCGTCGAGTCGAGTCGTCGAGTCGAGTCGTCGAGTCGAGTCGTCGAGTCGAGTCGTCGAGTCGAGTCGTCGAGTCGAGTCGTCGAGTCGAGTCGAGTCGAGTCGAGTCGAGTCGTCGAGTCGAGTCGTCTAGTCGAGTCGTCGAGTCGTTGAGTCGAGTCGTCGAGACGAGTCGAGTCGAGTCGAGTCGAGTCGAGTCGAGTCGAGTCGAGTCGTCAAGTCGAGTCGTCGAGTCGCGTCGTCGAGTCGAGTCGAGTCAAGTCATGAAGTCCAGTCATTGAGTCAAGTCATTGACTACCTCCGCTGTCAGATAACATTTCTATTTACATTATTATTTTCTCATTCCTAATGAGCTAATGGAATTGGAAATTTGGAAGGACGTGTTGCGTAAAATAAGTGCTCGCAGTGGAGGGTAGGGTAACACTAACAGTTACATACAGTCGTTTAGGTCTATTCTGTTGCAAAGCTAAGTTTTCCAAAATAACATATGTTATTCCCCATTGAGTGACATGAACTCAGGTGAACTCAAATGAACTCAGGTGAACTCCAGTTCAACGCAGTTCAACACAGTTCAACGCAGTTCAACGTAGTTCAACGCAGTTCAACGCAGTTCAATGAATTCAGGTGAACTCCAGTTCAACGCAGTTCATATGAATGAACTAGTTCATTCATATGAATTATATGATTCATGAATCTGAGATTCATATGTGACACCCAGTATATACCTTTCAGGAATTAATCCCTGAACTAATTCATTTGCATGGGCTATCCGACCTGAACATTTAATAATTCTTAATCATAGATTTCATGATGTGATTTTTCAAACTTTTTCAACAGGGAAAAATAGCACCTTGGAATTTCAAGAAATTTGGGAGAAAATTCTTTGGGTCCGATGAACTGCTAAAAAACATTTTGGACAGTTGTCATATTAAGTCGAAAAATAGC
>WFMF01000642.1:0-73799 GCA_011033025.1 Beroe forskalii | reverse complement strand
CCGAGGATTTACTTGAACTTTCAAATTTTTCATCTTAGATATGCCAATGTCCCAAAAGCTCACGCGAGTGATATATACATATACTCCTCGCCTCATGGGCTGAATTTCGCGTATAGCACTCGGGCTCTTCGAGCCCTGCGTGCTATACGATATATCCACTCGGGCAGCGCCTCGAGGAATATATTTTTCTGCATCGCACGCGCGATGATATTCAACCAGAGGCTGCAATAATATATATACCCCTGCAATTTAAGCCCTTTACCGTTGCATTTTAATAGTATTGATGAAACCGACTCTAAAATTCTAGGCCTTAGATTTTGGGATGAATCGTTCTAGATAGGTCCCTACTTTCTATTTTTCTTGCAGGGGGTTACCGCCCTGGCCAGGGCGGGAATAATAATTGAATGATAAAGGAATGGCACAATTTCAAGAGATAGCTCATGAGTTCCTGCACATGCCACATCTTGATGCTCCAAATCCTAATTTGTGGAACATCTAGATGTCTGTGGGTTATCTTTTGAATGTTTGACTTTTTGAAATTTTGCTCAACTCTGTCTTCTTTGGGGTGTTTGAGTACAATCTTTAGCTTCTGAAATCCGAATCTACCAGGTATTGGAGATAAGTGGGTCAAAAGCCATTGTCCAAGTGTTCGAAGGCACCCCTGGTATTGATGCAAAGCATACCACATGCGAGTTCACTGGGGACATTCTCAGGTTAGTCCGTTAGTAACATATTTCTAGCATTTCTACCTTCTCTTACAACCACTTACCTTACAACCACTTGTCCTGCAGTACTCAGGTTAGTTACATAGTTAACATCCCTTTCTTCTCTTACAACCACTTACCTTACAGTACTCAGGTAATAATGGGGAAGATGATAGCACTCTGCAATTCAAATGACTCATACAATGATCTTCATAATCAAAATAGCGGCAACTCGGTAAAACACCTATGATATGGGAATAGGATCCCTTGAAATGTGATTATTCCAGTTATTCCCTCGACTTCGCCTCTTGCAATAACTGAGCTTATAGCACTCTGGCTTTTTCTCGTTAAATAAGAAAAAATCTGCACTCAGCTTTGCCTCGTGCAATTATTTCAAATAATTGCATTTTCAGGAATCCTATTATTGCATTTAATTGACACCCGAGGTTGTGTTTCAAATTGCATATTGTGCTGAGTGTGTAGACTTCACATTCCTCACTCCATGAATTATCAGAACTCCAGTATCAGAAGACATGTTAGGTCGTATGTTTAACGGGTCAGGGAAACCCATTGACAACGGACCTCCCATCATGGCCGAGGACTTGCTGGACATCATGGGGCAGCCTATCAACCCTTACTCCCGGGAATACCCCAGGGTTCGTAAGATGGGTATAATATTTCCTTGTACTACTGTACAGTGTACTGTGTATGTAATTTACTGTACTGTACTGTACTCTGTATCCGTGCCAGTATTACATATTCCTACATGTCACACGATGTATAATTCTAACCAGTACCTCTTGCGACTTTTGACCTTTCTCTAAGCTCCGTGCCCCTCCAGGAAATGATCCAGACCGGCATCTCTGCCATTGATGTGATGAACAGCATTGCCAGAGGTCAGAAGATCCCCATCTTCTCTGCAGCTGGACTGCCTCACAACGATATTGCGGCTCAGATCTGCCGCCAGGCTGGCCTCGTGAAAACGGCCGACAAGGGCATCTACGACGATCACACCGACAACTTCGCTATCATATTCGGTGCTATGGGGGTAGGTTACAGGAACCATTTCATAAGTACATCTTAACTCCGCACTGACTCATCTCTACTTAGTCATAACCATTCATTAGCATAGAACTTTATCAAGCATTCAAGCAAACTTCATTTGAAATTGTCGAATTGAAGTATTGGGTATAACAATTACCAATTATTGCTAAATATGTATTTCAATTGGCATATCAACATGTCACCTGGCATGTTGACATGAGACCTCTGCTCAGGTGAACATGGAAGCAGCTCGTTTCTTCAAGCAAGACTTCGAGGAGAGCGGGGCGATGGGTAACGTGGTCCTGTTCCTGAACCTCGCTAACGATCCAACGATAGAGCGCATCATTACGCCGCGCATTGCGCTCACCACAGCGGAGTTCCTTGCGTACCAGTGCGAGAAACACGTGTTAGTGATCCTTACTGACATGACTTCCTACGCAGAGGCCCTTAGAGAGGTAACTCCTTCTAGTCAGGTGTTGTTAGGAAATGGAAAGTACTCACTGTTTAGTTGGTATTGTGAGGCATCGTGTACCTATTGAATTAGTAAAGTTAATAAGAGAATTAGTTTATGATCGTGTGTACTACTGTACTGTAATGCTCACCCACTCCTCCTATCTCCCTACTCCTGAATATACCCACTCCCTCCCCATCAGGTGTCAGCTGCCAGGGAAGAGGTGCCAGGAAGGCGGGGATTCCCCGGTTACATGTACACTGATCTGGCTACCATCTACGAGCGGGCTGGCCGGGTCACTGGACGGAACGGCAGTATCACTCAGATCCCCATCCTGACCATGCCTAACGATGACATCACCCATCCCATCCCCGACCTGACGGGATACATCACTGAGGGACAGGTCAGGGATTCTCTTTTATTACCCATCCCATCTCCAACCTGACGGGATACATCACTGAGGGACAGGCCAGGGATTCTCTTTTATCACCCATCCCATCCCCGACCTGACGGGATACATCACTGAGGGACAGGTCAGGGATTCTCTTTTATCACCCATCCCATCCCCGACCTGACGGGATACATCACTGAGGGACAGGTCAGGGATTCTCTTTTATCAACCATCCCATCCCCGACCTGACGGGATACATCACTGAAGGACAGGTCAGAGATTCTCTTTTATCACCCATCCCATCTCCAACCTGACGGGATACATCACTGAGGGACAGGTCAGAGATTCTCTTTTATCACCCATCCCATCTCCAACCTAACGGGATACATCACTGAGGGACAGGTCAGGGATTCTCTTTTATTTGTTGAAGGAGCAAATCATCAATAAATAGTAACAGGTGTTCCAAAAAGTGTAAAAAAGTAGAACTATGTAAGTCTATACTCCATAACCAAAAATTAAAGTCTTCACCTCAAAACATTTCTGATCTACAAAACATCTGGCAGGTTTACGTTGAGAGGCAGCTCCACAACAGGCAGATCTACCCACCAATTAACGTGCTTCCTTCCCTTTCTCGGCTCATGAGATCTGCTATTGGAGAGGGAATGACGCGCAAAGACCACTCCGACGTGTCAAACCAGCTGTACCTAATAAAGTAATAGAACTATAGGGTGTCACCGACACCAGTTTTCCAAGTTTACAATAATCAGGATAAAGCTAAAAGATATCACAGACACAAGTTTGTTGATTCGTTGGTCAATCAATTACAGATTTAATTCTATATATGGCACTCTTGGTACATATACCTTTCTCGATCAACGAGATATACCTGCATGTAATTAAATACATTATCTACATGATACCTTAAAATTACATGCCAATGCTTGGTTTTTATTTGTAATTCACCCTGTAGTCACACATACAAACTCAGTGATCTGAAAATGAGCAACCCACAAACTTTGCCGGTCAGTGCAAACCATAAGCTGCCAAGCCCCCTTACTGAGAGCACTGACACCAATCAGCTGTACGCATGCTATGCTATTACAGGGTGGATGTAAATCAATCAATGACAAATCTTTCTGAAACGTCATATTTTCGTAGCTATTAAAGATTAATTATTTATAAGTACTTGGGGATAGATTTTGATTTTGGCACTAAAAACTGTCCTTGATAATTTGACACTTCAAGAGAACCCTTAACTAACTTGCTAACCTACTCCACACCCCAGCTGTACGCATGCTATGCTATTGGTAAGGATGTGCAAGCTATGAAGGCTGTTGTTGGCGAAGAAGCACTATCGCCAGACGATCACAAGTACTTGGAGTTCCTCTATAAGTTTGAGAAGAAGTTCATTTCGCAGGTACGATGCCCGTTCATTTCAGTGCTCAACTTTGGGATCGCGCGGCTCGGCCTATTCGATTTTAGTATAAAAGTTACATAGAGAACATTGAATATAGCATTCTCAGCAAGTTTCAAGACGAATAGACCGAAAAAATATGATGTTATAAATTTCATAGCGTAAAATCAAAACAACAATTACATTAGTGATTAGTAACGTCTTGAAAATTACATTCAAATATCGTATTCGTTTAATGAAATTTAATGAGTAAAATATTCTTGGGAAAACCCGGGTTTTTTAAAAAAGAAAGGGCCCCTTTTTTTTTTTTTAAACCCCCCTTTTTTTTTTCCTTTTTTGGAAATTACCGGAAAAAATTTTTTTTAAATTTTTTTTAAAAAAAATTTTTTAATTTTGTTTTTTTAAAAAAACCCCAAACCGTTTTAAACCTTTTTTTAATTTTTTTTTTTTCCCCCCCCCCAAATTTCCCCCCAAAGGGGGGAAAAAACCCCAAATTTTTAAAAAACCCTTTCCCCAAAAAAAAAACCCGGGGGGTTTTTTTTTTTTAATTTTTTTTTTCCCCTTTTTTTTTTTTTCCCCTTTTTTTTTTGGGGGGAAAAAATTTTTTTTTTTTCCTTTTTATTTAAAAACCCCGGGGTTTTTTTTTTTGCCTTTTTTCCCCCCAAAAAAGGGGGAAAAAAAAAAAAATTTTTTTTTTTTTCCCCCCTTTTTTTTTTTTTTTTTTTTAAAAAAAAAAAAATTTTTATTTTTTTTCCCTTAAAATTTCAAGGTCCTGTATACCCAAATCATGTTTGAGTCGTTTTTCGGTTTCTTTAAAACTGTCCTTATGACATATTTCCGAAAAAAATGTCAGGTAAATATTTCCCCGGTAAATCCTTGCTAATACATTGTTTGATTTCGATGAAATGTCCTTAAACAAGCTGGTGATGCAGACAGATTTTTAGCTTCTTTAAACAGCTTACATCCCAGTATTAAGTTCACATGTGATACAAAAGAAGTTTCAGATAAATTGCCGATTTAGATCTACTTATAATTAAAAGACAGTAATTTTAGTACAGAGAACATATCTATTACGTATACTGTAAAATGTTCACACTCAGGTGTGTTCACTACTTCAGTTTTCACCGTTTAAGCTTAAGTTAGGTTTAATTAGGACTTTATCGATCGAGCGTACAAAATTTGTAGCTCGTGGGAACCATTTGATGAAGTTGAGAAAAATTGTAGAAATGTTAAGTAATAATGGATACAGTAAGAATTTTACGTATAGTGGTTATCAACAAGGAAATAACTACAGTTAACACGACAGAAAAGCTGGTACACGAAGGGCCGGCCAGAGAAGTTTAAGGTGTATTTAAGTTACCATACATTGGCGACATTTCAATGAAAGTCAAACAATGTATTAGAAAGCAAGGATTTACCGGGGAAATGTCAGTTAATTTATTTGAACAGTTATTCTAAATTATGTCATAAGTTCAGTTTTTAAAGACAGACAGCCAAAACACCTCAAACATGATTTGCACAGGATCACTTGTAGTTGTGGGCGACGGTATATTGGTGAGACTTGTCGTGCTCTTCGAACTCTGGTTTGAAGAACACATGAAGACAAGTGAACTGGTATGACCGAAGTTGAAAACACTTGGCGGCAAATCCAAGTTGCCAAATTACGTTTGAGGATTGTGATATACTAACGTTTGAAAGTAAAATGTTTAACGCAAAATTAAAGAAAGCTTTATATATACAGGAATACGATGGATGGAACATTAATTAATGATAAACTGAAATCAGTACCGTTATTCTTATTCAATTTACCAACGTATCAAGACCAACTGAAGGGCAGAATTTTTCCCAGCTATTGACAAGGTCAAGACACAGAGTCACTGAGTAACAGAGTTTTGGTATGCAGTGACGTATTGACAAGCATAGGGTTTGAGCGGGAACTCTCTCTCTCTACTAGCTCACATACGTCATTGTCACCGTGTACTGAGCACAGTGCTCTTGCCTTGACAGATTGCCAATTGCTGTGTATATTGTATAATGTATTGTATTTCACATAGTAGCAGACAGTAGAGTATCGTATAATATATTCAGTGCATTTTCCAATAAATTAATTTAATTCACTTATGGATTTAGCTAAGATAAGAGCTAGTGATATGAATATGTTGGTGTCAGTTGTATGTTCCCAACCAATAAACTTTCAGAATGTATGACTATGATGAAATGATATATTCATTGGAAATATCAAGAACACGACGTTTACAATTGGTAGAATTGAAGATGTTCGTAACCACTCTACTCGTCCTATTTCTGATTAAATTGACGAGCCTTAGAGCTGGTGGTCTAATGTGCATTGAAACTTGAAAGTTCGCGTCTAAATGCTGTCTTACATACGTTATGGCATGTGAGTTATTGAACGCTCAATTCTGAACTTTTCAGGGGGTGTATGAGAACAGAACAGTTTTTGAGTCTCTGGACATTGGCTGGCAATTGCTGAGGATATTCCCAAGGTCAGTTACCTTTCAAATTCAGTGTCTTTTCTCAATATTCACTTTAGAACATGTCTCATTTTACTTCCGGTTTTCTCTAAAAATCGCCAATCATGTTCACTTTATTTCTCAATACTTAGTTATGTTTCTCTGCAGGGACATGTTGAAGAGAATACCCCAGTCCACCTTGGATGAGTACTACGACAGAGCACCGGATACTGCCGAGGGTGGTAGGGCAGAAAACGAATGACAATTGACGCCAACTTAAATCTAGTACAGAGCGGACAGAAGTTTGATAATATCTGATTCAGGAATATAATTTTAATGAATTTGGCATAATTTTATCATTGAATAATGAATTTACATTAATTATTGATTATCATTCAACATTTTAAAAACAAAAAGGCTCGTGCCCTGTGCTGACTACCATCCTTAGGTTAGTAAGAAGTTAAAACCGTGTCACATTGATTGAGCAAATGGAACTACATCTAAAAATTATACTGGCTGCTGGCGGTCAATTGTTTAATTAACGATTTTGAATGTAAATTGTTAAGTTGATGTTGTCTCTGTGATGAATTTGATGGATATATTTCAATATATGGGTCGAATTTCTATTTTACGTAACGCGCGAAGCGGAAGGGTCTAATTTACTAGCTGAAAATGCGCTTTTTTGAAAGGAAAGTACACAATTTCGCGCGGTTAAAGCAATTATATCCGCGCGCGCGGATATAATTGCTTTAACCGCGCGCTAAGCTATATATACAGGCTTCTTAATAGTTTGCAGTTGATTTTATGATAAGGCATTGCTAAACACATATTACCCTGTTTGCGTTGCGCGGCGCGTACACACACCTATGCGGGCTTAGGAAGATTAGACTGGAACTCAACGGATTTTGCCTCGAAACCACCAATTCCACTGAAACGTTGTCTGGTCCATATCTTAAATCAAATAAATATTAAATCTGAGTCTGGCCGCGCGCTAAGGGTCGAAGAGAGCCAAGGCAACGTCAGGTAAAGTTCGACGGACGTTGCCCCGTCTATTTCTTCTGACTGGTTGCAAAGTGACGTCCAAATGTGGAACGTTGCGCCGCGCGCGAGGGTAGGGTAACATCCTACGAGGTAAAGTCCTTGCTCTAACCAGATCCCTAGTTTTACGTGCGCGCCGCCCCTGGTTAGGGGAAGTAAAATCCCTTTCTTTTGACTTGATGTTGGACAAGACGAAAAGTTGCTAAACAGTACGTAAACCTCTGTTTAGGGGCTGCATTGCCTGGCGATACCAGATCTGCTGATGCAGCCGCGTCTTTAGTGGGTTCCTTCATGTTCATGATATGACTGAGGTGCAAGTGAAGCTCAATGATGATGCTGAAAGGAATGAATCTTGTGGAATGATTTTAATGTGTAATAAAGAAATGAAAATTATTTTCCTTGAATTTGTTTTTTTTCCTGTTTGTTATGTAGTCTGCTGTATTTAAGGTAGTTTTGGTATAGTTTCAATTTCAGGTAGTTTTGGTATAGTATGATTCTAGTTGCATAGCCATAAATTAGTTATGTGTAATCTTAGTATAGATTTAGTCATATAAAACAGTGCTAATTAGTAATAAAACAACATAATAAAACTCACTAATTAGTAATAAAACAACAAAATGAAACCCACTTCTTGAATTTAAAGCGCCTGTAATGTTCGTCGGTCGATAGAATGGAATTGGTTGATCAATCAACTCCATTTGAACTTATGATGTGTTTTACTGGTCTCTAATGACTTGAATCGTGTTTAAATGAGCAATATTTAGTTGTTTCCCTAGCTCAAAGATTGTCTATTAAAACGCATCAGTCAATCAAATGAAGTTGATCGATCGACCAATTCCATTCGATCATCTGCTGTTCTATGCATGCACATTATCTTTTGTATTGAATTTTTCATAAATTTGTATCTATAGGTTAGTTACTCATCATTACTCATGTGAGGCCCCCCCCCCCCCCCCCCCCCTTAAAATCCACTTCTTCATTTTGTTGCAGAGACTATAATCAACAGTAATTGGTATCAGTTTTGCAACTAATAAACAGTGTCCAATCATTCAGTTAAGATTGATGTTGTTTGAACCGAATCCCACTACAATCAAACCCTCTAATGACAATTGATGACTACCAGTTAATGTGTACAAAAGTATAAAAGTTATATCAATACTAGGAAGGTGTGTGTGTAGCTCACAGTAGAGGGTCCAGGAGTGGAGTCTCTTCCCAGGGAGTTGTCATGGTCACTATAAGGGGCTATCCTAGAACAAAGTCAAGGGGTATTTATCAGGTATAACAACCTCCCCCTGTTTTGCTTCTTCAACCTGATTACTGGCTTCACCGGTCCATCACACGCCCGGAGCCATGCTCATCACATCAAAACCAACGGGGTCTTCTGTGGTTCTGAACCACCCTCCTATCAGGTTACAAGCCTTATTTCATCTCGACCAAATCAGTGATGGCACCGGCTATGCATTTGTCCGTCTCTGAAGCACTGCGGAGTCCTTCTGTCGTTACCGCCACTGACCACGTGTGTCCCTGCGCACTCTGTATAGTGTGGCACAAAATGCCAGGAGTCCAGTGTATTGTATGATAAAGTACCGTTGGCGCGGCTAAAAAATGGGTGGACTTAACTCCGCTGCGGACCCGGTGGACCCGCTGCGGGTCCGCCGCGGACTCCACTAAAGTCCACCATAAAAATTTTTTGGTGGACTTTGGTGGACCCGCAGCGGACTTTTCGAAACTCCGCCGCGGAGTGGTGGGTCCGCTCGGGCTCCGCCGCGCACTGGTGGACAGTCCACCGAAAAAGTCCACCAAAAAAGTCCACCGTGGACTAAAATAATTGTGGAGGTAAGTCCGCCGCGGAGTCCGTGGACTCCACCGGTGGAGTCCACTGGCGGAGTCGAGTCCACTGGCGGACTCCACCAGTGGAGTCCACTGGTGGACTCGACTCTGCCAGTGGACTCGACTCCGCCAGTGGACTCGACTCCGCCAGTGGAATCCGCCGGTGGAGTCCACCAGTAAACTCCACTGGTGGAATCTGCCAGTGGACTCCGCCATTAGGGCTGTATGGTTTTTGGAAAGGAGTGCCATGTGCAGTACACATAGCTTTCTCAGATTTGGTCGATATTTCAAAGGGACCATCCATAAAGGGCGTCGCAATAAGGGGGGAGGGGTGAGTAGACCCTCTCAGATTTGATCAATATTTCAAAATCAACTTGGGGGCCATCCATAAAGGACGTCCACAAAATTTTGGCCATTTCAGACCCTCCTCCCCTTGTCGCAAACGTCCATAATCCAGAAACCCCTAATAGTAATTTCAATGCTTTTTCCAGCTGGAATTGGAAAAAGGGTGTCCAAATGCGGAGAATGTGAAATTAAGGATTTGACCAAAAAAACATGTCACACCTCTTTTTAAGACAAATGGGGGGATAATTAGATTACCACCAAAAAGTTGATATTAGCCCAAATCTGAGAGGGTTCTGGGGGATTCTATTGTCGTCTCCCATGTAAAGGAGAGCCTTCATTTTCCATGACTATGACGTCACTCAGAAAAATAAAATCAAGCGCATCTAGCGCTTTGAAGGTTATGGTCGGGATTAGGGTCAGGATTTGTTAGGTTTAGGGTCAGGATTAAGGTAAGGGTTTTGGTAAGAGTCTCGGTAAGGTTTAGGATAGAGAAAAATTGACCTTCGGATCTGTGACGTCACTCAGCTCCATTTACCTTATCGGACATAATTATCACAGACATTAAATTCATGCTGAGCACCTCAGCGTGAATATTAATGTCCATGAAAATTTTGTCTGTGATACTAATGTCGGTAATATTCAGGTCCGTGAAAATTAAGTCCGGCATTTGGTCCTAAAATTTATAGGGTAGAGACGCAAAATTTCTGACCTCCTCTCTTGAAATGCACAAATAATAGAATTTGTAAGGAAATTATGCTTCTTTTTAATGCTTAGTACCTGCAATATGGAAATTTATCATATTTATTAAAGAAAGATATTGAAAAATCTTCAATTCAGGCATTCAAGTGGGAGAAAAATGGGAGAAATCGAGCCGATAATTTTGAAGATTTTTTGAAATTTGAAGTGGCTGGATTGAGCGTGAATATTAATGTCCGTGAAGTTTTATGTCCGTGAAACTAAAGTCTGTGATGATTATGTCTGATAAGGTATATCGGACAAAATGCGGACGTCCGCAATTCATGGAAATTTTGAGCGATTTGACGGCTATTTCACCAGAAAATCATGGAATTTCGGGGCCAAAAATGTTATCCGCGAGAGGAATCCGCTGGTGGAGTTGGACTCCACCTGTGGACTCCACCTGTGGACTCCGCTGGTGGACTCCACCTGTGGACTCCGCTGGTGGAATCCACCTGTGGACTCCACCTGTGGACTCCGCCGGTGGACCAAAGCCCGCTAGTGGAGTCCACCTGGGGAGTCCACCGGTGGACAAAAACTCCGCGGTGGACTCCAATCCACGGCGGAATTTTTTCCCTGGTGGACTGTTTTGGTGGACTTTTTCGGTGGACTGTCCACCAGTGCCGCGGCAAACCTGAGCAGGACCCATAGCGGACCCACCACTCCATGGCGGAGTTTCGAAAAGTCCTTTCGCGGGTCCACCAAAAAAGTTTTATGGTGGACTTTAGTGGAGTCCGCGGCGGACCCGCAGCGGGTCCACCAGGTCCGCAGCGGGTCCGCGGCGGAGTTAAGTCCACCCATTTTTTAGCCGTTGGCGCGTAACGTCTATAAGATGTTTCCGACGCATAATGTCCCAAGTTACACACAGCAGTTTATGAAGTTGAGTGCTGCGTCTGACAGTCTTGCTAGCAGGAAGTGAAGGAGGAGCTATACACACACAATCTTGAATGCTGTCTGTTAGGCTTTGTTAGGAGGATAGAGAAGAGCTACACACTGTACACACGATAAAGTACTGAACTTCACCCTTTTAAATTTTAAAACGTAAACTTACTGCTAAAGTTAAATGATTGTTGATTCAAGGATCAGTTTCAATTTCAAAATTTAGAATTTAAAACAGGAGAAATTAGTGTATCTATTATATCTCTCATAGTATGTATTATCTATACAGTGTGTAGTATGTACATGGAGCTTCTTCATCATCATACTTCTAAAGCCTATCAGACACCTTTCTAAAGTTCTACATATACTTACCTCATTACTCAGTGTTCAGTTGGACAATTTCATTTTACCGCCAAGCGTTTCATATGTATGGCGTGGACATTTACTTTATGTACATCTACCATCATTTCTCAGCATTTCCTGATGCACATTACTGCGCAGCGTGGCATCAACGACGAGGCGTTTAAGTTATGGACACAAGTACTCTGAAGATTATTCTGAAGCAGACAAAAGCTAAGCCAGGTGCTGCCACCGATTTGGCGTTGTTGAAAGATGACTACAGCCCTGAAGTGGGTGTGGTTTGGAACCGCTGTGTACTTGCTGGTTTTGTATTTAAGAGCATGGCTCTGGGCGTGTGGTGGACCTAGGCATATCAAGTAGAAAGTTGAAGGAAGAAAACGGGGGAAGTTTGTTAAATTGTTACACCTATACTAACCTCCTCTACCTTGTTATAGGATAGCCCGGTCAGTTATGACCTCAAGTAGCTAGGATATGGACCCTCATCAAGAAGATCACTGAACCTAACATCAGCTTCCTTTCCTAGTGCAGCTCTGTACATACACACTTATCCTCTTAGTATTGATATCCTTTTATATATTTATATCACTTATATTGTAGTACTTATTTGACTCTGGGTTATCGGGATTGCCTCTGAGTATCTAAATATAACTTTTTTGTAGTAGGATATGGTTGGTAGATCATTTGACCATCTTACATACACCAGAGACTCTGATCCCATTGAAGCTCTTGATTCTGGACTTGACGAGCTTGAAGCAACTCTTGAGACTGTTTCAGAGACCCTTATTATTACCAACCCATCTGTAAACACTGAAACTGGTTAGAGCACCATCTAAATTCAGTTTTTTAAAAATATCATATTCTTTAGTTGCCAGATATTTTACTATTTCGATTGTCATGATTAATTTCCAGAGAAATTATAATAAGCAAAGGTATGAAACTATGTGGGGAAATATTTGTGAAGCATTCTATCACAAGAGGTAGCCTGTTCTTTAATTGTAGCATGATCTTCTCTCCTACTTTAAAATACTCATGAAGCTACCAATGCATCTTGATAATTACACAAATTAACTGATATTGTATTCAAGCTCCAATAAATTGCACTAAATTACAGTAATATTCTCATGTTTCTTCTTTTACCCATTTATTCTTTTGTTGAAGCATCTAATTTCAGAGGAATCCCTCAGATTAGTCAGGTCACCAGTTGGTGAAGAAGAGAAACATTGCTCTGATAGTGACCTTCATAATACACGTGCAAGCTCAAAAAGTGTTGACTATCATAGTGATACAGAAGCTGGAAAGATGTTGGATGAAATGCAATTCTTCCGAGAGAAGAAATACTTTTGTGACATTACAATCGTTGTTGGAGATAAAGAACTTGAGGTGCAATAAAAATTTAGTTAAATATTTACTATATCAGTTACTCAATTACTGGATCCCTCTAATTTATTTGATCATTTGACCTCAATTTCATAAACTATACCTATCTCTGTCCCCTGAATTGCAGCTGGCATATTGAGCATATGCATCAAACACACCTCAGCCCCAATGTGAGAGATATCTGTCATCATAACTGGGAGTTACTTATGTCACGTGAATATCACGTGGCAGAGGGGCAGGATGGTGCAATATTAAGGTATTAAGGTTTTATTATTAAGGTATAAAGCCATAAGTTTAAAGGGGATCCTCAATTTATCTTGCAGTTTACAAATTGAAGGATGATGTTCACTGCAAGTGATTCTATTGGTAGTTGACTTGGTTTGTTCACAGTGAAATATTTTATACCTTTGATGTTTTTTCAAGTGTCTGACTAACTTCACCTTCAGGCACACCGGCTAGTCCTGTCATCGTGCTCTCCATACTTCAGAGCCATGTTTACAAGTGACTTGGCAGAAAGCAGACAGGATAAAGTGAACTTGTATGATGTGGATCCTGATGCAGTTGCATCCCTCATAGACTATGCTTATACTAACAAGGTAACTAGGTGTTTCATATTTTTCTCATATCCCACCGGAGAGAGAGAGATACCACCTATCACTAATCATACAATGTCGCGGTTTTTCTGATATTATTGAGCACTATGCACAAGTTTATCCATAAGTCCATAATCGCTCCATTCTATTCCGGCAAACTATTATATCTTAATTAAATTATTCCAAGATTCAAGTTACAGTACAGAAATAAACGGATTAAATAAATGTTTCCAAAAAATTTATAATTTTTCTAACATTCTTTATTCTTACAGCAATAATTCAGCAATAAAATGCAGGTAACGATATGTGAGGAGAACGTGCAGCAGCTGCTCCCAGCCGCTCGGATGCTCCAGCTGGATTACGTGGTGGACCAGTGTGGGGCTTTCCTCGAGAGACACCTCTCCATCTCCAACTGTCTCGGCTTTTATCTCTTTGCAGGTTCATCCAGGGCATTGAAACTATGTTATAAGATAGCATGGTGGAAAATGTCTGTTAACCTGTTAGTGCTTCAGTTTATAGTTTGAGCTCGGAATCAAAACTTAAGGTTTCCCCTGTTAATCGTTCAAAACATAATAGGCTATGTTTGAACATTAGTGTAACACATTGTATTCTCTTGATAGGTATCTTATGTAATAATTTGGCCTGTATGTGACAGGCCAGCGCTTTAATATATGGACGTATGATTTTCATGAAATATAAAACCTCTACAAATATAACTCAATTCCTCTAATTACCGTTTAAATAATTAAATGCTGTCTACTGCACATGCACGAATGTATTTTCTTGGAGCCCTTTTCTCAGTTGACTTCTGTAATCTTTAATTTTAACAGGAGGAGTGCAGAACATAGTTCTTTAGTTCACAATAGTCTCACAAAACTCGCCTTTTCACTGTTTATACTAAACATAGCTCCTCTGCGAATAACATGCCTAGAGATATCTCTCCATCCACTTTATAAACACGCTAAATTTAACAACACATCTATTACATAAGCTCTATTTGACTATTTGATAAATCCGATACAGCATCAATATTATAATTTTATAAGCTTTATTCAAACCGGACCGGCGGTCCTGTTTTAATTAAGCTTATAAAATACTTCATGGCATTTAACAGCGGAGGACCGCAGGTTCAAGGCTTTTAAATGTGATGATTTCACGAAGTAGGAAAACTTGAAATGATCAGTTGGCATTAGATAAACGTATTGCACGGTAGCAATCTGCACGGGAGTGGTACTGTATTCCTTAGCAGTGGCCGTGTGACGTGCTATTGAGGGGTTTAACATGAAGTGTCGAGCAGTTGTATGAAGTGTGCTAAACATTGGCAGAGTTCGCTGAGCCTAGAGAGTTTAATTGCACCATTGAGAGTAGAAGTATAGAGATCACTAAACTTCGTAGTGCGGATTTTACTTAACTCTGAGGTGTATGAGAGTTCAGTGAAAGACTGTATTACAGAGTTCACTGAACAGTACCTACTGATGACTGAAGTATGTATTCCACAGATAAGCATCATTGTGAGCAGTTGCTGGCGACTGCAAGGCTCTTCATCCAGCGTAACTTCCACCAAGTTTACTCGAAAGGAGAGGAGTTCACACAGCTACCATCAGAAAGTGTTATCGAGGTAATCACTAATCATCAGTCATCATAAGGACAATAAATGGTTAAGGACGGAAGTTTTACAACCCACAAATGCTGGAATTGCAACTTGTTTTTGATGTTTACATTCTTACATTCCACTGAAAGCCATTTCACCCTCAGTTCCTATCCATGCATTCCACTGAAAGCCATTTCCCCCTCAGTTCCTATCCATGCATTCCACTGAAAGCCATTTCCCCCTCAGTTCTTATCCATGGACAAGCTGAACGTGGCGAGTGAGAGGACCCTGTTCGAGGCAGTGATGAAGTGGTACAGAACAGACCCTGGAGCCCGTGTCAAGCACCTTGGGGACGTGTTGAGCTACGTGAAGCTGTCCCTCCTCCCCTCCACCTACCTGCTCGGAGAGGTGTTCGAGTCTGTGGCAGACCTGGGGGACGTCAAGATCAAGGACCTCCTCATCCAGGCCATGAGATACCACATGCAGCCCAAACACCGCAGTTCCATGCAGAACTTCGGTGAGTGGAGTCTATCGAATGGCAAATTATCTTTCGTAATTTAACTTCTACCATTACACTTCCCCCACCTCTTCACTTTCCTTAACTTCTAACTTATGACTTATCCCACCCCCTCACTGACCTCACCCTCACTGAGCTCACCACTCACTGACCCCACCTCCTCACTTGCCACACTACCTCACTTGCCCCACCCCCTCACTTACCCCACCCCCTCACTTGCCACACCCCCTCACTTACCCCACCCCTCACTTACCCAACCCCCTCACTTGCCCCACCCCCTCACTTGCCTCACCCTCACTTGCCCCACCCCCTCACTTGCCACACCCCTCACTTGCTCCGCCCCTCACTTACCCCACCCCCTCACTTGTCCCACCCCTCATTTGTCACACCCCCTCACTTCCCCCGCCCCTCACTTGTCCCACCCCCTCACTTGCCCCACCCCTCACTTACCCCCCCCCTCACTTGCCCCGCCCCTCACTTACCCCACCCCCTCACTTACCCCACCCCCTCACTTGCCCACCCCTCACCCCGCCCCTCACTTACCCCACCCCCTCACTTGCCCCACCCCCCACTTGCCCCATCCCCTCACTTACCCCACCCCCTCACTTGCCCCACCCCCTCACTTGCCCCTGCTTCCTCAGGGACCATAGCCCGGAAGCGGCCGGACCAGATAGCCACGATGATGGCTATTGGCGGGGGCTCGCAGTTCACGACACATTGCGAGTGCGAGTGCTACTCCATTACAGAAGACACGTGGTACAGAGTAGCACCAATGTCTACTCCCCGGGCTAGGGCTGGTGTGCTGGAGTTAGACGGCATGGTCTACTCCACTGGGGGCTACGATGGAGCCTGCCATCTCATGTCCATGGAGAAATACAACCCTGTGGTGAGTAGCTCCATTCAAAACATGCTTAAACATGGAGTAGTACATTCCTAGTCTGGGGAAGTGGAGTTTGAAATTAACATCTGGTGGCGCGACAAACATGCGTCACATGGCCTTGATATGGATTTAGCAAGCGCTTTGTGTATCAGATTTGTGATATTGTATTCTCAATGCGATTTATTTGATCTCAAGAGAAATGGTTTGAGTCACATGAGGTGAGCTGATGTCTGAGTAAAAGAACGTATGCAGTTGAAATAAGACACATCTCTCAGGATATTAAATTTCTCTTGACTTACCACCAGCCGGTGACTACCACAATAGTTTGGTGATTTCATTGATCCGCAGATACATCCTGGTTTCCCATCAAACTTTACCTGCAGATTTAATCACAGTGAACGTTGTAATGAGATATTTTGGTGGGAGAAGTCTCTTATTAAATCATCAAATTACTATACACTGTCCCCAGATCTCCAGATGGCGAACACGGATCACTTTAATTTGACAATTCTACCAAGTCTTTACCAAGATACCCGGGAAATACACAGGGGGCCCAATACACATGACCCATAGCAGCGGTCGTAGACTGTAGTCAAGCTTTATATTAGATCAAAACTTCTTAAATTCCCCTCCCTCCCACATACCTCCGTCTAAAGAGTAACCCCTCCCATTGTCCCCTCTCATTGTCCCCTCTCAGAGTAACCCCTCTCATTGTCCCCACTCTCAGGTGAACGAGTGTTCCCCTCTCATTGTCCCCTCTCTCAGGTGAACGAGTGGACCCCTCTCATTGTCCCCACTCTCAGGTGAAGGAGTGTTCCCCTCTCACTGTCCTCACTCTCAGGTGAACGAGTGTTCCCCTCTCATTGTCCCCTCTCTCAGGTGAACGAGTGTTCCCCTCTCACTGTCCCCACTCTCAGGTGAAGGAGTGTTCCCTCTCACTGTCCCCACTCTCAGGTGAAGGAGTGTTCCCCCTCTCATTGTCCCCACTCAGGTGAACGAGTGGACCCCTCTCATTGTCCCCACTCTCAGGTGAAGGAGTGTTCCCCTCTCACTGTCCTCACTTTCAGGTGAACGAGTGTTCCCCTCTCATTGTCCCCTCTCTCAGGTGAACGAGTGTTCCCCTCTCACTGTCCCCACTCTCAGGTGAAGGAGTGTTCCCCTCTCACTGTCCCCACTCTCAGGTGAAGGAGTGTTCCCCTCTCATTGTCCCCACTCTCAGGTGAACGAGTGTTCCCCTCTCATTGTCCCCACTCTCAGGTGAAGGAGTGTTCCCCTCTCACTGTCCCCACTCTCAGGTGAAGGAGTGTTCCCCTCTCACTGTCCCCACTCTCAGGTGAACGAGTGTTCCCCTCTCATTGTCCCCAATCTCAGGTGAACGAGTGTTCCCCTCTCATTGTCCCCACTCTCAGGTGAACGAGTGGACCACAGCGCCCCACATGACAATGAGGCGGAGCTGTGTGGGTATTGCCGAGCTTGACGGCATCATGTATGCACTGGGGGGCTACGATGGATACACCTGCCTGGACTACATGGAGCGATACGACCCATATCTTGAGGTGACCTGGTGACGGCGCTCTGACAGATTTAGTAGATTAAGTTCCATTTGGAGCATCAGATAATGCTCATTCTTTTCAATTTCCAGACTGCCAAAATGCTAAAATTAGAACGTATATATTATGATGGGTCCGTGAATCGTGATTTGAATACGTCGATGGGTCGTATCTCAGTGAATCTGCTATATCTTTCAACTCCACCTCAACTTCACCTTAACTCCGCCTCTGGTAGGTGTGGATGGCAGCCCCTGTCATGACGACTAAGCGGCGCTATGTGCGGGCTGTCACCTCAGACAAGCAGATATACGCTGTCGGCGGTTTCGACGGTACCTCCCACCTCAACACTGTGGAAATGTTCCACCCCGAGCGGGAGAAGTGGTGAGTTTATAACAGATCATTAGCGACCCTTATTGTTGTTAAACGAGTCACCCAGTTTGAAGTTGGTAAGAATGTATTTCAACGTCAAACTGGATTCAGGGTTCTGATGGACGCCAAAGCTGAGTTTGTATCAGAAAGGCTCGTGAGAACTTTCCTGTAATTTCATGAAGCAACACACGTAAAAAGTTTTCTGTGCCGTTGGTGTATCAAATCTAAGATTGATGTTTGATATGCTGACAAATTTTGATAAGTTCCCTGTCTTTCCAACTCCTGAGCTGCCTGTGCTTACTATCAAATGCAGTTAGGTACGAATAAGAGACCATTACGTAATGAACTAATGAACTAAGATTTAAGCTAGCTCCTAGAGTAAGGTGTGGGTAAGCGATGACTTCGCTCAAGTGAAGCAGGTGGCTGGTGAGTCATGGGATATTGGAAATTAATCCACCTTATGTCAGATACTCTTAGACTGACGGTTTGTCCGTTCCTTGAACGTATAATGAACTTGCTTGAATTGTGATGTCCCAGACCGGAATTATCAAGCGACATCTTATTATAAAACACCGTATAGATTTAAAATGCTCTACAATTCGTCATCATGTTGTATGGAGAAGCTAATTGTCTTGAGCGATAATCAGTTCAAAGCTGAGCTTGCAGTGCATATAATGGTGGACAAAACGTCCTGAACGAGATGAGTAGATGCCAATCTTACACACATGCAGCCTCCTCATTTGTATTGAAGTATTGCATTGCAGAATGAAGATTGAAGAAATATTGAAAGTTTTTAAAACCAGAATAATCGTTGTCTGCTGAATAACTTGGTTCATTTTAAGAAGAAGAACGCCAATGGATTAGATTTAAATTGTATTGTTGTGCACAATGTACAATAAGTACATCACTCTATGTGACGTAAAGTGAGTGGTGCACTACACGAACAGAAAGTTAAATGTTGCTTTGTCATCCACATAACTTCATAACATGCAGCACTGCATGTTGTTGCATTTTAACGTGTGTTCAAGTTTTAAATATTATGACGAAGATTACTTGATTATTATGAGAGCCAGAAAATGACTGAAGTATCTGACTTTTGAATGACTGAAGTAGATCTCAAAACATGATTGATGTGTGAATCAGTACAAGCTTCTTGATACAAGTGATTTATCTACTTACAGTCTTTCGAATTTTTCAGAAATGGTTTACTGGGCGGGTGCCTCAAAGTTAAACTCTCAGAAATTAAGTAATTCCCAAATTTAGTAACTATAAGCTATTATTCTTATAATTTACTTTTTCTATCAACCAACTTACGTCCAGGATAACTGGGGAGTTTACATTGAAGCTGAATTAGTTAAATCACACGTGAACCTTTACTTGCTTTGTAAGCATCTGACTTTAAACTTTATCGCATCATTTAAACGTTTTAAACTTTCTCCCTTAGAACCATTTCTTGTTTTGAAAATATGGAAACGAATTCTTTGAAGTACTGAAATAGAAGAGTGATCATTGATCAATTTATTAATGGGCTCTTTGTTTGAAACTTAAAGAAATATAGCTCAAATGTCCAAGCCGATAATTTAAGTTAGGTATACTTCTTTTATTATCAATTAGGATGTTAGATTCATCTATTATATAACTCAATAAAGAAGCAAATTTAAAAGCTTTTAAATATAGAAATCCTTTAAACAAGGGGGCCTGAAGTTTTATCAAGCTTCAAAGAGGCCACTGGCCGAGGATTTTAGATTAGATGGTGAAGAGTGTCTATGCATACATGTATACCTATTTAAATTTGCTTAAGAAAGTATGAATAAAAACGAAAGTCCGTAATCTTCATTCCACTGACCCCCTGTGTCTGTTACAGATTCCAGCATTCCACTGACCCCCTGTCTGTTACTGATTCCAGCATTCCACTGACCCCCTGTCTGTTGCAGGTTCCAGCATTCCACTGACCCCTGTCTGTTACAGATTCCAGCATTCCACTGACCCCCTGTGTCTGTTACAGATTCCAGCATTCCACTGACCCCCTGTCTGTTACTGATTCCAGCATTCCACTGACCCCCTGTGTCTGTTACAGATTCCAGCATTCCACTGACCCCCTGTGTCTGTTACTGATTCCAGCATTCCACTGACCCCCTGTGTCTGTTACAGATTCCAGCATTCCACTGACCCCTGTGTCTGTTTCAGGTACACAATCAACCAGATGCACTCACAGCGCTCCGGGGCAGGAGTCATTGCCCTGGATAACTGCCTCTACGTAGTGGGGGGAAATGACGGGTGCACCAGCCTCAGCTCTGTCGAGAAGTGAGTCGGGAATGTCCGTGTTGGGGTGATTCGTGTTGAAATGATTCGTGGTCAGGAGTATACCACAGTACAATAATTTTGGGTTTTTTGTTGTTGTTTCCAACAGAACTTTTGAAGTTTTGATGATTTTTGGGGCAGGGGCCACTTTTAAAACTAATATTCTCACTTCTGAGGCCTTAATCAAAAATCAGCTTGATGCAAAGTTTAGTTTTATGCTCTAGAACATAACTACCAAGTTTCAATTGTCCATATCAAATTTAAAAATCATTTTCGGAAAATTTCGTTGGAAGTTCCTGTGCGTACTGTAATTACAGGCGAACTCACGATTTGAAAATTCAGGTACGATACGAGGGAGGGGAAGTGGGAGTGGCTGGAACCCATGCAGACCTCCCGCAGTGCAGTCGACATCGCCGTGGTGGAGGGCGCCATGTTCGCTGTCGGGGGGAACGACGGCTGCAGCTCCCTCAACACCGTAGAGAAGTGAGTTGGGCCTGCAAATACCAGCTCAATCGGCGCTGCTACGCAGTGCCTCGTTCGCAAGTTGAATACTTTTAACCGCATCAAAAAATCCAATCAGATCGAAAGTTACGGAGCAAAGTGTTCAAGACTGCATTGAACTGAAATTAACGCGCGCGCAATTCATCTGCACGTGCATCCTGACTCTCTTCTTTTCAGGTACGATCTGGTGGGTGGGCAATGGATTCCAGTAGCGAGTATGAGCATGCGGCGGAGTAGCGTGGGAGTTTGCATTGTCGACATTCCGGTCAAAGTTATAGACTCTGTGCAAGTGAAGAGAACTGACATATGATGCTACACATGAAGTGGTCGTGTAGCTTCAAGTCCAGAATATGATGCTCAGAGAGTGCTTGTAAAAAGAGCCCTCTGGTTTATGGAAACAGTATCAGTCAGTGAAGAATGTGTGGTGCATGGTCCTAGATATATGGAATGTTATGAATGGACTCTTGATACTACTGAAACAGTAAAGCCGCCAATTCTTGCTTTGTTAGATGTAATTGTTAGAATAGCATGATTTGAGTAGAATAAATATTCCCGCCCTGGCCTGGGCGGTAACTCCCTGCATAAAAGAAAAATAAAGAGCGGGGACCTATCTAGAACGATTCTTCGTAAAATTTTGGGTCTAGATCAGTTTGAATGATAAACTTAATACGCGCGCTACAGTGACATTCTGGCAGGACTTAACGTTACATTAAATAGTGTAACAGGACTAATACCAAAAACCCAAAAACCGTTGGACGGTTTGGGCTAGTGATCACCTCCTGTACGATTGGGCCCACGCAATTTCGTTACTTGCCCTCACGCAGTTCTAACCCACCCTTACGAAGTCCATAACAAAATTTATCACGTGTTTTTTAGTGACAGCTAATAGGGGAAATCTGAATTCTGAAAATCATGAAATATCACATTTTTGGTTTTAAAAGACCATTTTCAAACGACAACTGTAATGAAGTGATCGGCGGGGTCCTGAAGCGACAGCACCCAGACGTTTTGGATAAATTGAATTGTCGCTGGAATACAATTCCCATTCTTGTTCGGTCATATTTGAACGTTTAGACAAGAAATTAGACGCCAGAGTCAAAGACGTTTTTTGTTGAATTGAATTGTCACCTTGCAATGATTTCCATTCTTAGTTTTCAAGTCTTAATTCAATTCAACTATTCAAAATATAAAATAAACAAAATACAGGAGTTTGTGAAGCCAGGTGCCCTAAGACAGTAAAATGCAAATTGCAAAAACGCGCACAAATTGGCAATTTCTAAGGAATTTACTTAGGACGCGAATCAAGTTTTGTATAACTCTTCGCGCAAAAGACGCGCAACGCGCGGCAATTTGCATTTTAATCGATCGGTCGACCCACCAACCTAAAAGCTTCTTGGCATACCTTATTGGCCTTTATTTAGCCGGCCTTTTTTTAACCGGCCCTATGGACAAAAAATGGATCTCTTTTAAACCGTTTTAACCGGCCCCTTAATCTGGTGGTTGCCAGATTAAGGATTTTTACTCTGAAATGACCACTAAAACACCTCTTATACTTAATAAATTGCATCAAAAGACCCAAATTCCGGTCTGGTATTATGATTTAAGTCATTATCATGTTATGTAATGACGTTTCAGTGAATTTAACATTGTATGAGCCAAGTCATAAAAGTTTCGTTTGACCTAAATTAACTGGCCTTTAATTTGACCGGCCCCACTTTAACCGGCCTTTTTTAACCGGCCCTTTGGACAAAAATCTCAAAGTCGTTTTTGTCCTTAAGGGCCGGTTAAATAAAGGCCAATAAGGTAGTAATTTCGTGGTGGTATACCGCAATTGTAAAAGCATGGGATCCTCTACATATTACTCTACCAATTTTTACCTAAATGAGTTCAGCTAAGAAGCAGTATCTTCCTTGTGTTCCTGATTTCTGATGAGATGTATCTGTCGAAAAGGATCGTTCACATAATTTATTACGTAATTAATTTTTGCCATTTTCAACTTACGTTCCCCTTCCCCCCTCGTAGGATGTTACCCTACCCTCGCGCGCGCGGCGCAACGTTCCACATTTGGACGTCACTTTGCGCCTTGTTGTCCAACAACAAGTCAGAAGAAAGGGACGGACATCGCCCGTCGACTTCCCCCCCCCCACTTACCTAGAAAATGGACAATTTATTTACTCGATTATCAATCATGTTTCAATTTTGGAAAATTTCGCTGAAAATATTGAGGAACGTTTTGAATTTGAAAATGTTGCTTTTGATTCGGTTTCCTGAAAACTCATGATTTGCTCAACTATACTATCCGTTTGCAATTGACAATGCTTTATCTTATCAATTCAGGTCGCATTCTTCTATGCGAACAACAAATTAATGGGTCCGAATTTATGGGTCCAAATTAATATGGGTCCAAATTCTTGGGTCCGTTATATGGGTCCTAATAAGAAATCTATTTTCAAAAATTTATATAAAAGCAATGATCATAAATCACAATATCAATTATTCTGCTTCTGAAATTAAAAATCAATAATCTACCTACAATGTATCTAATATACTAACGCTAACTGACTGAATGTTAATGAAAACTCTTGAATAATGAATTCTCTTTTCATTCACTAATTGGATCACCGTTGTCACGGTATCGCTGTGTTTTCAACACTTTTACTCGTCTCTAAGTTCTGAACTGGAATTCCCGAGAGCACAGTATTTCCATCGACCTCATTAACATCTAGGGATAGGCGCGACTGACTGAGTTCTACTGCCACATTATTACATTTAACGAGACTACCGTTCTCGGCGACTCGCTCCAAGTCTATGGTGTCATCTGAGATATTGTCTAGGTTTGCTGAGGGATGGGTTTTGTTTATCTTGCCCAGCACGGGCGTACTGTGTGGTCCACTTCCACCTGAGTTCTTCCTGACCAGATCTGGTGGGTCGTGCTGTAACGCCGCTTTGTTGATCAGAACTGAGTCGCGGAATATGCTCTGTTTGGGTACTGATTTGAAGCAGAGCTTGAAGTCTGTGAGGCAGAAGAGAACCGCTCCGAACACGAGGATAAACAGAAGGCAGCTAATTCCAATGAGGAGTTTCTCAAAGTCTACTTCCATTGCGGCTGGGAAATGAGGGAGTTAATAAACCTATACTTCCATTGCAGCTGGGAAATGAGGGAGTTAATAAACCTCTACTTCCATTGCAGCTGGGAAATGAGGAGTTAATAAACCTCTACTTCCATTGCAGCTGGGAAATGAGGGAGTTAATAAACCTATACTTCCATTGCAGCTGGGAAATGAGGGAGTTAATAAACCTCTACTTCCATTGCAGCTGGGAAATGAGGGAGTTAATAAACCTATACTTCCATTGCAGCTGGAAAATGAGGGAGTTAATAAACCTCTACTTCCATTTCAGCTGGGAAATGAGGGAGTTAATAAACCTATACTTCCATTGCAGCTGGGAAATGGGGGAGTTAATAAACCTATACTTCCATTGCAGCTGGGAAATGAGGGAGTTAATAAACCTCTACTTCCATTGCAGCTGGGAAATGAGGGAGTTAATAAACTTATACTTCCATTGCAGCTGGGAAATGAGGGAGTTAATAAACCTATACTTCCATTGCAGCTGGGAAATGAGGGAGTTAATAAACCTATACTTCCATTGCAGCTGGGAAATGAGGGAGTTAATACACCTATACTTCCATTGCAGCTGGGAAATGAGGGAGTTAATAAACCTATATTTCCATTGCAGCTGGGAAATGAGGGAGTTAATAAACCTCTACTTCCATTGCAGCTGGGAAATGAGGGAGTTAATAAACCTATACTTCCATTGCAGCTGGGAAAAGAGGGAGTTTATAAACCTATACTTCCATTGCAGCTGGGAAATGAGGGAGTTAATAAACATATACTTCCATTGCAGCTGGGAAATGAGGGAGTTAATAAACCTATACTTCCACTGCAGCTGGGAAATGAGGGAGTTAATAAACCTATACTTCCATTGCAGCTGGGAAATGAGGGAGTTAATAAACCTCTACTTCCATTGCAGCTGGGAAATGAGGGAGTTAATAAACCTATACTTCCATTGCAGCTGGGAAATGAGTGAGTTAATACACCTCTACTTCCATTGCAGCTGGGAAATGAGGGGATTAATAAACCTCTACTTCCATTGCAGCTGGGAAATGAGGGAGTTAATAAACCTCTACTTCCATTGCAGCTGGGAAATAAGGGAGTTAATAAACCTCTACTTCCATTGCAGCTGGGAAATGAGGGAGTTAATAAACCTATACTTCAAATTCAGGTGGGAAATGAGGGAGTTAATAAACCTATACTTATTACTTCCATTGCAGCTGGGAAATAAATGAGTTTATAAGCTCCTTTCTTGGCCTGATTTGAGAGTTGGAGTTGATTGTTGCTATACAGGAAGGAAGGAAGCGAGTGCAATACCAAGCGATTATAACCGAATATAGATTAGATCCATTGTCTACCGTACTCAAGAAAGATGCGGCATTATTAAAGCTCTAACGGACAGCAGAGTGCTTGCTAATGGCGTATAGCATGACTGGTCATTTCTCAGCAGTGCCATTGAGTTGCTATAATCCTTAAATCCTTTATTTGTATTAAGAGCTGCAGCAGCTTCGCTGATTAATCACATATTGTTATGAGAAGGGGCCGAGTAATATCATACTTATTATAGCATTGGTTTTTAACAACAGTGCATGATTATTATACGGTGATTGGTCTGACATTGTAACTGCTTATTGTAACTGCTAATTGTAACTGCTATTATAATTGTAACTGCTAATCACATTCACACCGAACCACTCAGGAGCTTGTACGTATGCGACACACAAGCCTACTATACAGCGTATAACGTATTCACAGAAATATCAAACTAAAGTTAAATAACGAAATAGTACTATCGATTATCAAATCTGTGCACTTCTTAGACGTTAAACTTAACCGCAGATACATACATGATGATCATGAAACAAAAATACAAAAAGAACTTGGTCCGAAATGCTGCCAATTACTTTTACCGATCTACGTTTACCGAAAACCGGTGCAAAATATTCGAGATATCGGATTATAGGGACCTACTTATACTATTGTTATCATGCAGGCGTCAAGAGGAGACTGAAGAAAAACGATGGTTAATCATGTTGTAATTACATGGTGAGGGTATAATTCCAGTAATTACATGGTGAGGGTATAATTCCAGTAATTGCATCGCGAGGGTATAATTCCAGTAATTGCATCGCGAGGGTATAATTCCAGTAATTGCATCGCGAGGGTATAATTCCGGTAATTGCATCGCGAGGTGTAATTGCAGTAATTACATCGTATAATTGAGGAGTAACTACCGCTCACTGCTCAGCACAATACACGATTGGTTTTGATCTGAAGCTTATTAAAAAACGAGATGCTCACCAACATGAGCCAGCCATTAAATGATAATTAGGTTAATAGGTTGCAGTTTGCACCTAACTATCTGCTCGTTAGCGAGTCAATTGGTTCCCAATACCCAAGAAATTCTTGGGTATTGTCTCGGAGTTAATAAGTTATTAGCATGTAATTTTAAATGGTATGGATAAGGTATGATAAAAAATACTTATGGAGACGTGATTAAAATATTGATATTGGAAGGTTTTCCTTAGAATTTTTCTGATCATGAATGATAAGAACCAGCTCAGTGGCGCTGGCTGGGAATCGAACCCGGGATCTTGCGATCCTGTGCTCAACTCGATACCACTACACCACTGACCCCTGTTGCAAGAATCACCTTCTCTGTCTCACCCATCAGAAAGTCAGAATAAGTTTGGTATTGAGGGACTCTACTCCAAGTCTAAGAATATTTATATATTAGTGTTACTAATTACTAATAATTACTAATGAACCACGTAATTGTCTGTGACAACTTGATTCCACTGTAACTTACTTCATAAGTTCATTGACTTCATTTGTTCTGATTAGATTCAACAGCCACTCCTCAGTCCCTCTTATCTCACACCCTTCATCACACTCAATGCACTCCTTCCCCTCACCTCCTCTCAATCTCATGTCAGTGTCACAGCACATCGCACCCTCTCGCATCACAGCGTCTTATATGATTCTTCATCCAGTCGCCCTTTCCTTGCACCATCTCATTGCACCCTCTCATTGCACCCTCTCATTGCACCCTCTCATTGCACCCTCTCATTGCACCCTCTCATTGTACCCTCTCATTGCACCCTCTCATTGCACCCTCTCATTGCACCCTCTCAGTGCACCCTCTCATTGCACCCTCTCAGTCTCATTGCACCATCTCATTGCACCCTCTCATTGCACCCTCTCATTGCACCCTCTCATTGCACCCTCTCATTGCACCCTCTCATTGCACCCTCTCATTGCACCCTCTCATTGCACCCTCTCATTGCACCCTCTCATTGCACCCTCTCATTGCACCCTCTCATTGCACCCTCTCATTGCACCCTCTCATTGCACCCTCTCATTGCACCCTCTCATTGCACCCTCTCATTGCACCCTCTCATTGCACCCTCTCATTGCACCCTCTCATTGCACCCTCTCATTGCACCCTCTCATTGCACCCTCTCATTGCACCCCCTCATTGCATCGGCCTCTCATTGCACCCTCTCATTGCACCCTCTCATTGCACCCTCTCATTGCACCCTCTCATTGCACCCTCTCATTGCACCCTCTCATTGCACCCTCTCATTGCACCCTCTCAGTCTCATTGCACCCTCTCATTGCACCCTCTCATTGCATCCACTCATTGCACCCTCTCATTGCACCCTCTCATTGCACCCTCTCATTGCACCCTCTCATTGCACCCTCTCATTGCACCCTCTCATTGCACCCTCTCATTGCACCCTCTCATTGCACCCTCTCATTGCACCTCTCATTCTCATTGCACCTCTCATTGCACCCTCTCATTGCACCCTCTCATTGCACCTCTCATTGCACCCTCTCATTGCACCTCTCATTGCACCCTCCATTGCACCCTCATTGCACCCTCTCATTGCACCTCTCATTGCTCATTGCACCCTCTCATTGCATTGCACCCTCTCATTGCACCCTCTCATTGCACCCTCTCCCTCATTGCACCTCTCATTGCATCCTCTCATTGCACCCTCTCATTGCACCCTCTCATTGCACCCTCTCATTGCACCCTCTCATTGCACCCTCTCATTGCACCCTCTCATTGCACCCTCTCATTGCACCCTCTCATTGCACTCATCCCATTGCACCCCCTCATTGCATTGCATCCACTCATTGCACCTCTCATTGCACCCTCTCATTGCACCCTCTCATTGCACCCTCTCATTGCACCCTCTCAGTCTCATTGCACCATCTCATTGTACCCTCTCATTGTACCCTCTCATTGCACCCTCCCATTGCACCCTTCCATTGCACCCTCTCACTGCACCCTCTCATTGCACCCTCCCATTTCACCCTCCCATTTCACCCTCTCATTGCACCATCTCATTGCACCCTCTCATTGCACCCTCTCATTGCACCCTAGCATTGCACCCTAGCATTGCAACCTCTTATTGCACCTTCTCATTGCACCCTCTCACTGCACCCTCTCATTGCACCCTCTCATTGCACCCTCTCATTGCACCCTCTCATTGCACCCTCTCATTGCACCCTCTCATTGCACCCTCTCATTGCACCCTCTCATTGCACCCTCATTGCACCCTCTCATTGCACCCTCTCATTGCACCCCTCATTGCACCCTCTCATTGCACCCTCATTGCACCCTCTCATTGCACCCTCATTGCACCCTCTCATTGCACCCTCTCATTGCACCCTCTCATTGCACCCTCTCATTGCACCCTCTCATTGCACCCTCTCATTGCACCTCTCTCGTGCACCCTCATTGCACCTCTCATTGCACCCTCTCATTGCACCCTCTCATTGCATGCCCTCTCATTGCACCCTCTCATTGCACCCCTCCCATTTGCCCTCTCATTTGCCCTCTCATTGCACCCTCTCATTGCACCCTCTCATTTGCACCCTCATTGCACCCTCTCATTTGCATCCTCATTGCACCCTCTCATTGCACCCTCTCATTGCATTTGTACCCCCTCATTGCATCCTCTCATTGCAACCCCTCATTGCATCGGCCTCTCATTGCACCCTCTCATGGCACCCTCTCATTGCACCCTCTCATTGCACCCTCTCATTGCATCCTCTCATTGCACCCTCTCATTACACCCTCTCATTGCACGCTCTCATTGCACCCTCTCATTGCACCCTCTCATTGCACCCTCTCATTGCACCCTCTCATTGCACCCTCTCATTGCACCCTCTCATTGCACCCTCTCATTGCACCCTCATTGCACCCTCATTGCACCCTCTCATTGCACCCTCTCATTGCACCTCTCCATTGCACCCTCTCATTGCACCTCTCATTGCATCTGATCCTTTCATCCAGTCACCTCACCTTCTCATTCTTTTCTCATTTGAGATCCATTGCACCCTCTCATCTGACGTCCCTCACATTCTTTCGCCACAGTTCATTATAGAACCTCTGACGCTCATGGGGTCTAACCTGATCATATTGGTTTAGACCCTCGTCCTGCGGGCTTGGGCCAAAACCGGATACATCCCTCGGGCTAACGTCCTCTGGAAGTGGTAGTATTACAAAATGGACCTGATAGGCGCGTGTCTATGTATTTCATATACCCACACATGCACCCCCTGGCTTAAGACAATTAGCACATGCTATTGCTATTTCTCTACTTGAAAGCTTCCGGCTTTTGAAACTTATCGTTTCATTTAAACGTTTTCAACTTACTCTATAATTTGAAGCTATCACTCTATCCTAAAGATTAAAAAAGAACCTATAATTATTAAATTTCGATGGAACATAAATAATTAGAGTGATTATACCTTGCTTTCTGTACACACTACAAAAAAGTACACGTAATCATACGTATTATAACCGGACAAAGTAAGCGGAGATTGCATTGACTATCTACTAAACTCACAATCTCAACGCTACTCGCGGGCAAAAGCTGTGAAAGGTGCAAAAAGCTCACGGTCACACTGCAAATACACTACAGCTATCTGCTATACAGTAATAATTCAGTTACGTAAAATAATACAATCAAACCTCGGAAAACCCTCAAAGTCAAATGTTTCCGCTATCGAAACAAGCATTAAACTTGCAGGTCAGCTACCGCAATATAAGAATTTGTATAATATGTAGGCAAGTCTATGATGAAAGTGTTTGACACATACGAAATAGTGCAAGCTTTCTATCCATAAGTTGCAAGCATGAGAATATCTAGCCAGCTACTGCATCTGGAAGACCTTTTTAAAGCTTATTAAAAGCAAGACGCAAATACTACGTAAGCTCACAAGTTATGCTATATACGTGAAACATGTGACATGTGCACAAGTCTGTGAAAAAGTGCCAAGCAGTGACGTATAGGCACTGCTATTGTTAAGTGAAGAAAGGGAGAAGCTAAACTCTTATAGATGGAGATCTTCAAAGCGCAGCGTACAAAACTGATGATCCTGTTGTGAAGGCAACCACACGCAATGTACAGTGTATACAGTGTATACGAACACAATACGAGGACATGTTCAAGGTGTACAATCCGCGGCATATTCATGTCATCAGTATACTCTTCCAGAAGAGAGTGTATAGCTCCTGATGATGAAGTTACTCAGCATAAACACGGAAAGAAGGACATTACGCTCATTAGCCGGATAAAATTGAGTTTCTCTTGCTCGCACAGGAATGATGCACACTATGTATAAGTATAACACAATGTATTAGAATGTATACGACACACGTACGTATGCACGCGGGTAACTTATAACTATACATTATACACTGTTTTAACACTAGTTAAGGATTGCAATAGGTGGCACAAGTTGTACCAACACCAACACCATGCCACTATCTCATTACACACTCTCATAAGTGGTTAGCTTAGTGGACGAAAATCAGAGTGGAAAGTAAGTGTGGACTAATTAGGACTGAGATCAGCTCATCAGAGTGGCAAATGGATTGTGTAAATCCAAGCAGAGGAAGACAACGAATTAGCCGAATGGTGGCTGGGTGGTTGTTAAATTTTCAAGATTAGCCCGGCCACGGGGGCTTAAATGAGGGCTAATTAGCCCCAATGGTGGAAGCTAATGGTAGCTAATAAGCCCCCATTAGCTTCCATTAGCCACTGCACTTAGCAATCACCCAGCAGTCACCGTGGGGGCTAAAATGGTGAATTAGCCACCACTAGCCCCCACTAGGTTCCACTGAAAATCTAGCCACCATCAGCTCCCACCAGTTTCACTGTATTATTGTGGAAGCTAGAGCCCCAATGTGGTGGCTGGTGCGGGCTAATTGGGGGCTGAGTGAAAGCTAGTTACACACGAAAATAGAAATGGACTACAAAACTGAAAAATTGCTCGAAAAAATGGGTTTTCAAAAAAAGTCAGGTATCTCCCATCAGACCCACTAGCAACTAGCAACCGCCACCATTAGCGCCAACCAGCAACCATAAGTATTAGCCCCCACCGGCAATCTCTAGCAGTAGGGGCTGCTAGTAGCACCCACCCGCTACCATGATAGCATTAGCCCCCACCAGCAACCATTAGTAGGTATAATAGCCCTAACTAACAACCATTATCCCCAACCAGCACCCATCAGCCCCAACCAGCAACTATTAGGACCATCAGCAACTATTAGTATTAGCCCCAACTAGTGACTATAAGACACCATAAGCTCAAAAGCCTCCACTATCAACCTTTAGGCCCCACTAGCAACCATTAGCCCCAACCAGCAACCATTTGCTCCCATCAGCGTCCACCAGCAACAAGTAGAGTATTAGCCCCCACCAGCAACTTCTAGCAGTATAAGCACCCACCAGATTAAGATACCAATATCATTAGCCCCCTTCCGCAACCATTAACCCCCACCAGCAACTATTAGCCCCCACTAGCAACCATCAGGCCCCGATAGCAACCATAAGCCACCACTAGTAGTAGTGGGGGCTAATGGTTGCTAGTGGGGGCTAATGCCAATTTGCTTCCATTTTCAACTGGTGGCGCTTATTACTATTAGACCCCACCAGTGACTAGCCCCCACTAGCAACCATTAGCAACCTCCCAGCCACCACTACATCATACTTAGTAACCACTAACCCTAGTAACCAAGACGTCAAAAGAATGGTATAAATAAAAAATGATTTGCTGTGTATGATTTGGTAGAAATTCATCGAATAAGGAAGTGTCTCAAAGTCTAACTTTACTGACGACACGATTCCGCGTCATCCAGGCAACCAATGAGAAAATAACATGCATTTTAAAAATAACCACCAGATTGAAATAGCAGATCGAATTACATGGCTGTCCAATAGGCAGCTAACATACCGTAGGGTTTCAGATCAGGACTGAAAAAGTCGAAATTTAGTTGAAAATATGTCTAAATTATGTTGAAAATTGCAAAATTCCCAAGAACTGCATTTCTACATGACTTTAACTACCTTATTGGCCCTATTTTGACTGGACCTTAAGGACAAAAACGACTGTTTAAAACTTCATAAGACATCAGAATTTATGACCTCAAATATAAATTGTTTGTGGCCAGGGCGTGTACCAACATTTTAACGGTTGTCTGGCGGTCTGCCAGTGCCACTTTATGTTTAATCAACTAATGATTCAGACATCCTCACTATCATTGACATTCCATTAAGTACTAGGTGTTCCACTACAAAATAGTCATTATTAAGAAGTTAATTTTCTATTTCTGCAACAGGTTTAAAAGTTAAAACTACAGCTCCAGTACGTAGTAAAACTAAAAGTATAACTATAAGTATAAGTTGATTTCTGTGTGCTGTCGATACCTAAAGCAATATTAGAATATTCCGGGGTTCCCATGGTAACATAAGAGACTTTACAAGTTGAGAGTCAGCAGAAGCAGCATGTGAAACGTGGCCGTAATTGCATTTTATGCGACTATAAAATACGATTGTTCTACGAGAGGCCGGCACTGTTATTAAAAACCAGGTGACGTGAACCATTGGAGTATTTACCTCCTCCACTGCGTTATTGCCTGGTACTGCAAGGTACTTTAAAATTCTAAATTCTATAGTATTCGGGATCCCGTACTTTCGTCCTTCCTCGAGTAAAGACGAAAAGTACGGTTCATTGTATGAAGTGATGAAGGAGGGAATATATTCAAATCCACTGAGAGTGCAGAGACGACCAGTGGTCAGGTGAATGGACGTGTTTTGTTCGTGTTCAGTGGCCACTACTTGTAGACTTAGAGACCCGAGTCCCTCTAAACGGTTGAATTTTGTCCGGGAGGGGGGAGTTTTGTCAGAAAGAGTGGAGTTCCGTCAGGGAGGGGGGCTTTGAGTTTGTCGGGAGGAAGGGGGGTTTGCCCAGAGGGGGGAGTTTTGTTCGGGAGAGGGAGTTTTGTCCGGGAGGGGGGCTTAAGCTTTGAGTTTGTCGGGAGGAAGGGGGTTTGTCCAGAGGGGGGAGTTTATCCGGGATGGGCGAGTTTTGTCCGGAAGGGGGGAGTTTTGTTCGGGAGAGGGAGTTTTGTCCGGAAGGGGGACTTTTGTTCGGGATGGGCGAGCTTTGTCAGGCAGGGGAAGTTTTGTAAGGGAGAGGGAGTTTTGGCCGGGAGGAAGGAGTTTTCTCCAGAAGGGCCGGGGAGTTTTACCCGGGAGGGAGAGGTTTTTGTCCGAGAGGGGGGAGTTTTGTCCAGGAGGGCGAATTTTATCCGGGCGGAGACTTTGTCTAGGGACGAAAGGGGTCGAGGAGGGTTTGTCCGGGGGAGTTTTTACCGAGAGGGGGCCGGGCCGATGGAGGAGGTTTTTTCAGGAGGGGTGAGTTATCCGGGGAGGGGGGTCAGGAAGGGGGAGTTCATCCGGGGGAGGGGGAGTTTCGTCAGAGAGGGGGGATGGAATTTGTCCGAAAGAGGACCGGGAGGTTTGTCCAGGAGGGGGGGAGCCGGGAGGTTTGTCCGAAAGGTGCCGGGGAGTTTTGCCCGGGAGGGGGGAGTTTTCAGTTTCGTCCGGGAGGGGGAGTTTTGTCCATAGGGGAATTTTGTCCGGGAGGGGGAGCCGGGGAGTTTTGTCAGGGCGGGAGAGGGATTTTTCCCGGGAAGGGCCAGGATGTTTTGAGATCAAATGCCGTACACCCAGCACCTATAAAGACTTACAAAAGAACAAATTGTACAGAGCCACGGTCATAAAGTTGAAGTTATACCAAAGCTCCAATTTACACAAGGGAAACGTGGAGATAATCGTTCTGTAATTATTATAGATATTGAACTGTGCACTGCAATTGCAACTGGTCGCATTGTAATTGTATTGAATGCCTTAATACTTTAATAATGTAAAATACATGGAATACCATTTAGAATGTACAATAAATGTGTATCTCAATACAAACCTGTACCTACTGTACATGATAGATGCCATTTATATTGTAGGTACACAATATAGTCATAGGTATGACATATATTTTAAATGGTAAACCATCCAATTCAATAATCTTGTCTCAGTCTACTGAGCACAATAGCAATTGCAAAATTACAATTCTAGCCCATTTGGTTTTGAGCTTTTGTTCATAGTGTAGTTTAATTAAGCCATACATTGTTTAAGCCAATTAGGCACATAGTCACATACTGATATTCATATTGCACATTGTAATTGTATGCATTGACTGACAATACTTTCTACCAATATTCTGAATTGATGGCAAAAATTTTCAGGTCCAAAAAATTTGCGCAAAGGATGCCCATTGTCCTTCAACAAATTTATTGTGCTCTAGTGTCCAGCTTATTAGAGAATTAATTTTATAATTTTCCAGCACCTGAGGCTCTATTTCTCGTCATGATTAACCGATCATGTCTCCAGCAAAGTTCAACTTCACGTTATCAGGGAGAAAACCTGACCTTTAAATGGATCATCCAGCATGAGCATGCCAAAGACAATTTTCAGCAATTTGGTACCGTCGGATTTCCAAGAAAAGTTCAAATTTTTGGGAAAAAAACTCGAGTTATGCCGCAATTAAACCATTTAAGGGGACTTTGATGTTAAAGAACACAATCTTTCAAAATATTTTACCGCCTGGATAGTATTTTTTATTTTTGATGTGAACCGGCTGTTTTATTTGTCAAAAGAATAATTATGATTGATCATCAAGGGGGCCGGGTGGTCTGAAGTCGATTTTCGGTTTTTGTTGTTTCTGATAGAGAACACCTGCTACCAGTAGGTTTTTACGAAAAATATTTTTCATGGGGTAAAATTTACCCCATGAAAAATATTTTTCCTAGCCAAAGTTACAAATTTTTCTAATCGCGAACGGCAAATCACGCGAACTTCTATCGCGATTTTCTGAAAATCAACCTTAATTTTAAAATCAATCTTCTTGAAGTTGAACCCTTGAAATAATGAAAACCCTTGAAACAATGAAACCCCTTAAAAATATTTTCAACCCCCTCCCCTCTTTCGTAATCAAACTTTATTACGTAACGGTAATCATGGCTTTTTGAGTGGAAAATGGACAGTGTAAATGTTTTTAAAATTGATTTTCAACTTAGAAAGTGAAAATATTGAGGTAATTTTCAAAAAATGGTGCTGGTGTTTTTGTTTTTGAAAATTTTGCTAAAAATACCGAGAATTTGTAAAAATTGTAAATTTTGATTACAATGAAAAAACCCCCCTCCCCCGTAAAAAATCATTTGAAACTTGGTGTTTACGAATATGTGTCCCTTGACTATGTTCAAGGGGCATAAAACTCAATTTTCATCGAGCCGATTTTGATTTAGGCCTTAGAAGTGAAAATATCGACTTTTGAATCTTTAAAATCACCATTTTGACAATTTTGGTGACAGGAGGCAACTTTGAAAATTCATATTTTCACTTTTGAGGCCTTAATCAAAGAATGGCTCGATGAAAAGTTGATTTTATGCCCTAGAACATAACTACCAAGTTCCAAGGGTTTTCTCCAAAATTTGTGTAAGATTGAGAAGATAGATTTTAAAGTCGATTTTCAGCAAATCGCAGGGGCCGGGGCCATCCATAAATTTAACTTTAATTTTAAGGACGTCCGCAAAATTTCGGCTAATGCTATTCTAGACCTCTCCCTCCCCCCTTGTCCGCAAACGTCCTCAACCTGAAAATGAAATCCCCCTCTCCGAACGTCCGCATTTTGATTCAAAATCTTTTGTGATTGTCATCATTTTATACCCGTTTTCTCAAATATGGTGACATTTAGTGACAAAAGCACCAATGTCGAAAATGTAAGTCAAAATTCTAAATATTAATAATCAACCATTTTGTAGTGAAAAATCGAACAAAATTTTCATAAATGCGGAGTGCAGACGTCCGCGTTTGGCCAAACACCCCCTCCCTCTACGTCCGCAAACGTCCGCAAGGGCAAGACTCCCCCTCTTTGCGGACGTCCTTTATCATGGATGGCCCTAGGCGAAGCTGCGATTTGAAACATTTCTAACTTTGGCTAGGATTAGTAACAATATTTTCTCATGGGGTAAAAACCTACTGGTAACAGGCGTTCTCCTCTATCAGAAACAACAAAACACCAATATGGACCCAATCAGGCAAGTGTCTATGTAAAAGACCTGCAATCTGCATGAAATCGTCAGAGGGTTCTAGAACCGTCTGGACGCCGCTTTCTTTCGGTGGACTCACCCTAACCCTTACCAAAACTCTTTCTGCTGCCCTAACCAAAACCCTTAAGCTTACTTTAACAGTTGAACGTTAACCCTAACCATCATCCCAATCCTGATCCTTCCCTGATTAGGTTCTCCAAAGGCCCAATAAAGCGAGTCCACATAGGTCCGCCGAAGGAAAGTCGGTGTTTCTACAGCCTGTCCGCAAAACTTGTGGTCCCTCCCCTCATCGGTATTTCTGGAAAACACTTGGGATACCAATCTTCCACTTAACAAAGCCACAAAGACCACAATTTCTCAATAAGAAAATGATTTGTCCAATTCAAAATACATCAAACAGTTACAATTTTTGCAGCTCTTATTATAACTTCGTAACCGGTTAATAAACGTCTATTTGATTTTTCAAATCTCTAATTCTTAACGGTATTGACATGAAATTGCTGACGAAGTGATGATAATCTCACACTTCACAAATATATGGATATTAAGTAAGCAAGTTAAAAATGATTTGCAACTAAAGCGTGTAGTTTATTTCAAGATCCGTAAAATTGTCCAGCAATATGAAAATGATTCGAAGAATAATTCACGTTTTACGTTATAAGTTCAAAAGTGGAAATCTAACTGTTAACAACTTTGGGCTGAACATTTGAGAACTTCTTGAGCTTGAAAAGTGGCTTATCATCAGAGAGGCCACCTCCGTGCTTCATATCTGCAAGGTGTCTCGTCAGCTTATCTTTCTGTTCCCTTTCGTCTCTCTGCAATGAAGTCCTAAGATATCAGCATTAGTTCTGTGAATTGCAAAATGTAGGACAATGCACCTGAAAATAATGGAAACTTTTCAGAGCCACAACCCTTTTTAGTATTGTGTTGATTTTAATTCTTTGTACTGAATGCATCACATTGATTGCATACCGGATTCTGACGAATGAAATTAATAATTCCACTTTACGGAGTGGACTCGCATCTTTCGCTTCGATCATAATATTGTTACTACACACAATATCGGTGTGGATATTCCATATTCCACTCGACTTCTCCTCGAGGAATATTTACAATCCTCGCCTGAATAGTGTGTAGTAACAACATATTAACTGACTTAACCGATGTCAGTTTATCAAAAATCAGATTTAGTTATTAAAATCAGCTTCTTTCATTTTGTCGCAGAGACTATAATCATCATTTATCAGTAACAACATTAAAATAGCCACTGATAATGAATCCAATGTGGGCTCCTTGAAGAGTAGCAATTATGTACGATTAACAAACGAATGGGAGTGTTATATCGAAAATTATCACACGAGGCGTCAGCCGAGTTTGACAATTTTCGATATCACACGATCCATGAGTTTGTTAATTGTATTATTACCCGACAAACAGTACTCTCGGGTCTGACGACCCTCGTCGGAATTCAACGTTTTTATAGATTTTCGAGTGCCTTTCATAAAATCAACAATTTATTTAACGATATTCTACCACTGTTCAGTAGTCCTATAAAGGAGTGATATATCGATAATTATCACACTGGAGTTTGAGCCACGGGAGGGTAATAATGAGGGTTATTGCACTCAAATCGAGTGCAATTATGAGTGACTATAGAGAAATGCCCCTTATTACATCGTGTATCCATGAAAGGGATAATGGTTATCGTTTAGCTGTATGTCTAGTCTTATTGCATCGCAGATTACGGTTTCAGCTTTACGATACTCAGCCATTAAGTGAAAATTAATACGTTTTTAATGTTTCGCAAAAGGAAACAATGAATGTATGAATTAAGATAATAGAACGTCAAGTATGTCACGTGGTTTGCGGTTACCATAGCAACAGCCAATGAGATCTCGTTGAGATCTTCCGAAATGTACACTGACGAATGCTCATGAAAACTTTGCTCGCAAGATATTAATTCGTCCGCCGCGCGTTACATACAGAACAATCGTAAATTTTCCAAATAGGAACGGCAGTTAGCACAGGTGATTTGTTGTAAGCGGGAAATACAAAAGCAGATATGAGATAAAATGAGGAAAACTAAGCTTTAAGAAGGCTACTGCAATATAAATTCCATGTCTAATGACATGCACATATTCATGTCTTCAACGAATATATCCGTTCATGAATGGAAAGGGTTTTTTACAGTTCCCGAACATTTTTCTTCCTTTGGCGATAACAAAGCTAACTCGGCGGCTCTTCGCGCCACCTAGCTCACAGCAAGCAATATAAACATATCGAGACTTCGGTGTATGATAGGTGAATGGAAGATTCATTTTTTTGGGAAAAGGCGGGCTGGGGGTGAAATATTGGGCCTGCAATGTCCAAGATTGGCCTGTGATGTCTCAAAGTCAAATGGACCTGTTTTGTCTCAAACGGGTCAGTGTGTTCTCATTCGGGCATTTTATTTCTCAAATGGGCCTGTGATGTATCAAATGGGCCAGTTTTTTTGTGGTCAAGTTTCTGCTGAAAAGTGGGCCTGCGGTGGAAAAGAGTGGGCCTGAACGACAAAAAACCCAGCATCCTAGGGTGGGCCTGTGGCTACCTGAAAAGAAAAACAAGTGACATGTGACCCTGTAAATTGACGAAGATAATCACATGATACTCGAAAGCTTTTGAATATAATTCTCTCGTATCAGTTATTTCGTTTAAACTTCAACCTCTTGGGTAATTATTTTCCGTTCTCAAAAATGTCAGTTCTATCTGACACTAGGTAGTACATTGTGACATCAAATCCCTGATATGAGCATTCCTCAGTTTCAAAATTGAAATTGAACGTGAAAATATAACTTTGCATCTCACTGAATATTTTCAAATGTTCAATTTGGTTTTTCATTTTTCAGTTCCTGTCGGGAACTCAAGGATTAAGGAGACATTATTTCAGTCATAAGACCCCAACTAGTCGGCACCTACCGCGGTACGTACCGTGGTACTTGTCCTAACTAGTAGGGCCGACTAGTTAGAAAGTTTGTTTCAATGTCTACAACAACGTACCCTTTTCATCAACATCTTCGTCTTTCTAGTTTCAGTCATATTCTTATTCCAGTCTGCTTGGTACCCATGTGAAAGGAGATGGGAGAAACTGACTGGATCCTCATTTTCACCTCTGTAAGATAGAAGACTGTAAGCCATATGGCTAGTCTAATTTAACATGAAGCGGATAAGAAAATACACTCAAGTATTCAGGTATATCAGTTAATCACATAATTAGTTTAATTTGGTTCATTATACCATGTTTAGCAGACAATACACAACTAATACACGGATTAATTTAACCATCAAATGGATAAAGTATCTTACAACTCAAGGAGTTCATAATCTAGTAAAAGTGACCATAAATCGCGAGTTGGGAACCATTTTCGCGATGGTGGCTATGACAATGAATCTGTATTCCCCCCCCCCCCCGGTTTTAGTACGTTACAGTGCTTACAGTGGTAGTTTCTCCATTCTCTTTGGTGGAGGCAGGGTTGCTTCAGGGATAGGCATGGGAGGCAGGGGACCCTGAGTTCGGTTCATGGAACGCTGCTTGGCAGCTTGTTTCGTCAGATACTGGTCTCTGTCTTCCTCGTCACTGCAAAGTAAAGTAGGGACTATAATGCTGTCAATTGCCAGGCGTATTGTTAACATTGGGAGCAGAGAAAGCTCTCAATAGTCAAGCTTTTAGTTTAAATCACTAGCTCACTACAAGAGCACTAGCTTACAATAAGAACACTAGCAGCTGAAAAAGCAACACTTGAAAGAGACTAGAAGTCGCCCTTCTCTACTTTCGCGCCTTCCACAGGCCACATCCGACTTTAAAACCAGGACTGGGTATATCAAGTCTTTGATGTGTAAACAAAATCAGCGCTAAGTTCTATCACCTCAGCCATTCTTCCTCATTTCGTCCATTCAAAGCGTCCTCAAACGGAATAGGTTGGCATTCCTCCTCAATATCGGACATTCTCCCAGTGTTTAGTGATAAAACGCGCGTTAGAAACTAAAGCAAAACAAATTAGCGCTGATAAAGAATCGAGTGAGGACCCCCTGGACAAGCTGATAGCACACACGTTTGATGAGAGAGAGAGTTAAAACTACACGTGTGGCAAAGTGATTTCAGCTCTGAGTGTATGTGAGTGTGTGTGCTTATGTTGGTCATAGCAGCAAAACGCAGCTCGTGCAATCTACTAAATTTTGGCTGAATGTCACTCCTTTGTAGGTTCACATGATCAACTGGTGTAATTCCTGATCTTATCTTCTGACGTATGAATATTAGAACATCATTTAAAGAATGAACTAAATCGTGCAACTTTCAGGCATTTTTAAATTAGATCCATGTAACAAGCAGCTATTACGAGAGATCGTTAATCATCGTCGGCTGCATGCCAGGAATAGTATTCTGAATGCAACAAGCTGGTCCTGTATGACGAGTTTTATCAAGCTTGTTACAACAGGATGCGGCGCCTGCCAAAGCGAGATGACCGTTGTAAGCAGTGCTTGTTCTGACTGAGGCAGAACAGCTTGCCAGAGAGTTTAAAATTCTTTAAATTATTACTCTGCAGTGTTATTACTTTCCGAATTTTTGAGCAATTTCAATCATCTAATATCACCGTACACAGCAGTTGAATTACTGTTCAAGTGTGTAATTACTAAGCCGGCCCCAACTGTTGAATTACTATTTTCAACTGGGTATATTAATGCCAGAGTTGAAAAATGCAATTCAACAGTTGGAAATAGTAATAAAGTTTGGCCATTTTTACTTCTGAGACACAATTTTGAGGCCTGCCAGTGATATGTAAAATACATTGCAGCTGTGAAGCTTAATGAAAATTAGGGATGATGAGTTGATAGTCCTGATTCTATAACTCTATAGTTAACATATGATATAGTGTGTAACTGTATTTATAACATGTAGTGCTAGTAATTCATCAATATGGTTCCCATGGCAACGGGAAGAATTATTCGGATTTATTAGCGACTAACGATTCATTATCTCTGTATTTGTAGAACCTTTGCACTACCGCGGCTAATGCCACTGGTGCCATGAGTCAGCTGTTTTACTGCTTTCAACAAACCCAAAATCCTTATGGTCAACCTTTCAACTATCTCAAATAACAGCTTAATTTCGGGTCTGATAGCTGACCAGAGCATTCAAAGTCAATCTAGACAGGTTGGAAACCCCATATCTCTCCCAAACTTACACCACGGGCTCAATAGAGCACTTTAAAACCCTCAACTACTATTCTTAGCAGACGATACTTTTATCAACATTAAGACCAACAACCATAACTATTTAATATCCTCACAAGAGCCTCACAAGTGAGTGATTGGTCAATAACCACCAAATAACTAAATAACCACTCAATAGTGGAATATGGAGGACCAAAGGAACAATAAACCAATTTAATCATTCAATAGATTAAAGACATGCAGTGATGATCAATAAGTCTGCCTAGTACCGTTACCGGAGTGTTGTGAGTAGGAGTACTTTCTATAGTTATAGTTCTATAACCTGAAACAATGTCACATGTATTATGCAACCAATCTATCACTAACTATCACTAACTATCACTAACTATCACTAACTGTACTCAAAATACTCACTTTCTGGTCCACACAATATGATTGTCTGTGCTGAAAGGTGCCTCGTTGGTCAACAGGGACTCCTGTTTTCCTAACTTTACTCTGAAAGAAAGCAGGTTAAGTAATGAAATATATAATTTCTGAATTTTCATTTTCTAATTTTATGATTTTTCATTTTTCATTTAATAAAGTTAATTCTATATCATTGTCAGATTTCCTGATGACGTTCAAGATTCGACGAAATTAATTGAATCTCAGAAAAAGTTCGTTTCACTTCGCTGAGCTAAGAAGAGAATAAAGAAAATTATTCATTAATGAAATATAAGAAGTTCAAAAGAATGCAATAACTGGGCAAGAGTTTCAGGATTTTATTTTATTTAAATGGAAGACTGACAACATGATAGGTCATGGTGTTTAGTCGTTTGAGTCCAAGGAAAATTGATAGGACTTCTAAATTTAAGAAAATCAGTAAGATTCATAAAAATTAGATTTATGAAAATCAACCGTTTTGAAGCCAAATGCTTGCAAAATAAAACTCATGCACCCAGCTACATGCTGATTGCTGATAATCACACCAGAATAAAACCCCACAATGCTCACCCATTTGGTGGAAGTGGAAGGGCGTTCCTGACACGGGCTTTGCCAACTTGCTGATCCGGCTGAGGATCAGGATGGTCGAACCATTCTGATCTGGTGTAGGACTTAGCCTCGTCCTCCTTCTTGATGTTTTCTCTGTACTTCAACAAATCTGCGACAATATAGATTCATCAATGAGTGAATAAGGTTTACTGATTTATAATGCACCAATTTATGATGTGTCCTTGAACTGAACTTTCCCCATAGTTAATGTGAATTTTACGACTATGAATTTAAAGGAATATCGTTTGACTGCTTGGTACCTTTTCTCCCCCCAGCTCTGGCTATCTTCAAGTACTTGGAGTCGATATCCTCCCCACCTCGTCTAGGGAGTGGCTGAACTTCAGCTTCATGAGGCACACCATTAAGGACGGGGATCTGGGAGACTGCTGGTGGCGGCACTAGGAGAGGCTTTGATTCCGGAGCATCATAATAGTACCACACTCAAAAGAAGGTTTTGTCAAGGGTTCATACTCCATACCACCTTTCAATTTATCTATACTCAATTATTATTGGAAGTGACAAAAAAATTCTCATTCGCCTCAATCAAGTTAACATAATATTGTTAAATAGCTTGACAAGTTGCTATCATTCATTCAGATAAGTGGAATACTCATCATGGTTCAAAGATGAAAATTGCATAGAGCAATGAGAATTTTCAGAGCAATGAATAAACTAAAAGAAAATTTTTGTTGTGAATTTTGTTTCCAAATTCAATATGTTCAAAAACAACTGAGGTCACATTAATGAGAATCAATCGGGTTTGTAAACGAAATATAATGCTGTACAAAGTAAATAAAATCACATTATCAGATTTCACATGCTATCTTGATCAACCTAACAGGCCATAACACAACCATCTTGAAATTGAGATAAATCATAATTTAGAGTGTTAACATCAATTGTATGGAAAATGCCAAAATTTAAAAATTTCAACAGAAAATCTATACGACTGAACCTGCATTTGCTTGAAGTCAACATTTCGTAAACGTCATTTCATCTGAACACAACACAAATTTGATTCTTTATATCTACTTAAAACTTGACTCAAAGCTGTATTTACTTCCAATCAGCATTTTTAACATGGTCCACAGCGGTATGTCCTATTCTGTCAACTTTCTTAAGAAGTTAACTTTTATGTGTACCATGTTTCATGGCAAAACATAAAGAATGCAATATGATATAAATTTTAATAAATATTTCTCTCTAACCATTCAAATACCACGCCACATTTAATAACTCATAAGAATCATTCATTTGAACTGCTGTTCCTACATAAATCAAAAGTATTAATAATAATAGCTCTCATCTGACCCGAAAATAAAAACAGTCTGTACAAAATGTTTAGTCTGATAATATGTATACTATGTATGTATATATCTGCAGTGGTCGACAACTCATCAATTTAAGTCGGATCATGTAACGTGTTCATGGTCAAAGTCACTTCAACATGATAAGACTTGAAAGAAATAAATACATGTTCTTCGTTATTCAAACTTCATTTCAACTGCAAACAACTGAATTTGATGACACGATGACTTATGAAGGCATAACCAACCACTTCACTGTCATTGTCACCTCCAGGCCTTGTCAGCAGATGAAGTATCCTTTGCTTTATCATTATCAAAGTTGAATTTGGTCGTATCACATGATGAATCCTTCTTGTATTTTGTAAAAATACCTGACGACATCCCAACTTGTTCTTTAAAATCACGAAGCCATTCAGAGTGACTAGCCAATAAATCAGTGGTACTTTTGCTTTTTGAGAGCCAACTTAGCTGTTCTTTTTTGAATAATTGGACATGTTCTTTCGGATCATAGTTGTAAGATACAGGCAAACACAGAGCTGAATGCTCTGACTGAACTGTCACCCCATCTGAACCAAAATAGGACTTCCATTTCTGAGTGAGGAGATCATTAGCCTGGAGTCTTGCTTGATTCCACTTTGGCTCCTTATTCAATGGTGTAGAAGTATACATGGGATCATTCCCCTCTTGCACCCCTTTGTTTGTTAAATTCCTCTGGAACATGTCCAATACTGATGATAATTCTCCATTGATTTTTGAAAGAGAAGATAGAACTCGTGTTTGAGATGCAGGACTTGCTGAACGAACTCTTTTAGATTTCTTTTCTGACTTTACTTGTCGGATAATGTCATCAGACACAGATGAATCACTTTCACTACTTACATTCACATTGTTTTGATATTTCAATTTTTGTAGTCTTTCCTTGTATTGAATCTGATCTCTCTTCAGCTTTTGGAGCTTCTTTTCCAGCATTTTAGCATCATGGCCAATTTCTGAATTTACATTTTCGATAAAATCTGTTGTTTCTGGGGATGACTCCAGCATATGGTTTTCTAGTGTATGAAGGTAATTCGCCGTTTTGGAAGCATGATCTTTCTTGAGTTGCCTAAACTCTTTCTTTTTATGCTCCAGGTTAAGTTTGTGTCGTTCTTTTCTAATCTTTGCTGCAGCAAACTTTTTCTCTCCATCACTTAGAGGAGAATTGACTCTTACATCTTTCAGACGACGAGACACAACTTTGAGATCTTCCAGATTTTCTTCATCAGATTCACTAAGAGGACTTGGGAAGTTTGAAGGAATCTTGTTCCCTTTATTTGATAATTTAAATGAAAGGAGTGGCTCTGATTCATCACTTGAACAAGGTGGTATAGCTTTGGCAGGAGAGTTTATTTGAGGTGTACCGGATTCTTTATCTCCATTTGTTTTAGTATGCTTGACATCTGATTTAAGAAGTTCGACCTGATGCCTTAATTCCTTCACTTCCTTCTGTAAGTCATGCTTTTGGGATTCAAGATGCTTAATTTCAGTTTCATAATCGGTTTTCTTACTCTTCAGCACAGATTTTTCAGCTTCAGCAAGATTCTTAAATTCATCAGCATGTTTCTCCTCAATTGTTTGCCGCTTGATGGACTCATTTAGTTTATCTGTTATATCCCGTTTTTCTGTCATTAATTTCTCCAATTCTAGATGCATAACTTTGATTTGCTCCTGTAGTTCCAAAAGTTCAGAAGTCATTTTGATATTATTCTCAGTTTCAAATTCTTTCTGGCTCAATTCTAACTTCTTAACTTGATCAGTTAAATGGTCTCTGCGACCTTTGAGATCTTTTTCCATTTTAGAAACATTTTCAATTTCATTTTCATAATTCAACTTCTTTTCTCTTAGCTTGGCAGTTACATTCTTTAGTTCTTCATCAGCATCATTCTTTTCGAGATTCAGAATATCTAATTCTGTTTTATTTCTATCTTTAAGATATTTCAATTGGTCACTATGATCGTCCTGAATAACCTTTTTCTGAGAATCAAATTCAGATTTCAATTCAGTAAGGAGATTTTCTTGATCTGAGACTATTTTATTCTTTTTCTTATCTAATTCATCTTCTAGACTTTTAACTTCAGCATCATTTTGCTGCTTCAGTGAATTGCGATGTTCATCAAGTTTTTCTTCATATTCATACTGAAGCTTAATAAGTGACTGCTTGTGGATTAGCTCAAGATCATCTTTCTTTTGATTGAACATCTTTTCTAAATCAAGATTAAGATCTTTCATTTTTGCTTCAAGGGTTTCTTGTTCAAGCTGAGATAATCGTGACTTTTGCTCCTGTTCAAGCTTACTTTTAAATACAGAAAGCTCCCTCTCATGCTGTTCCTTGACCTTTTCTTTTTCTTTATTAAGCTTTTGGCTCAGAAAATGATTCAAATCAGTAATTTCCTCATCATGTTCTTTTTGCATTGCATTTTTAAAAGTACAGATTTTTTGCTCAAATTCATCTCTCATTACCGATTTTTTCTTTTCATTATCATCCTCAAGTGCTTTCTTTAAGCTATCAAGATCTTCCTCGCATTTTTCACGCACATTTTCCTGAAGCTTCTCTGCTTCCTTAGAAGCCTTGTCTTCATTAGCTAATCTGATTTTTTGTATTTGTTCTTCAAGCTCATCCTTCAATTGCTCAATGACTTCATCATGCTGTTTCTTCAGTCGGCGAATTTCAAACTCCTTCATTTCTAAAAGGCTAGATTTTTCTTGCTCAAGATCAGAATTTATCAATTGCTTCAAATTATCTAAGTCAAGAGATTTCTTTTCGATGTTTTTGGCTTGCTCATTTTCAATTTCATTCTCGGCTTCTTTTCTCAATTTGAGAAGTCTTGCATCCTTATCTGAAATTATCTTTTGCTTGTCTCTATTGAACTCATCTTCCTTTTCTCTTCGCATTCTGTCAATTTCATTTTCATATTTAGTTTTTAACTTCTGCTTTTCTTTACTGAGATCAGCATCGAGGCTACTTTTCAATTTTGAGATTGACTCCTGGCTTTTTTCTGTCTCCATTTGAACTCTAGGGCTAGAAATTGGAAACGATGTAAGATTAAGGGAATCTTTAAGAATATTAGGAGAACCAGCTCGGTCATTTTGCATACTTTTTGGAAGATCCAATCCAAAATCTATATCATCATCACTTTCATTTTCAATGTTTGTAAGTGTTTTTGCACTATGTTGCTTTTTCTTCAACCCAACCTTTTCATTGAAACTTGCACTTTCAGAGTCGTCATAAGCAAGAGCTGTTCTCCCAGTTGGTCTGGATTTCACATCAGGGGTTACTGCAGGTGAAGGGATCATCGGTGTTTTTTCAGAGACCAAAATCTCAGATGATTCTTTCACACTCAGGCTTTTACTGCATTCTGAAACTTCATTATCTGACTTCTGAGGTTTCAAGGAAGACAGTGGTGCAAGTTTGCCACCAGCCAGTTTCGGCAGCTTGCTTAATTTGTTTTCTGATTTACTTGTTGTCCTAAGAGATCGTGTCTCTTTACCTTCTGATACAGAGTTGCTTTTAGATTGATCACGATTTCGCCGTTCTTTTTTCTTCTTCTTTTCTTGCAAATACAATCCTCGGTAATACTCATCACAAGGGTGATCCCACATGCTTTGACCATTTTCAAAGTTGAAGTAATATATGTCACCAGAAACATCCTGTATTGGTTTCCATTCAGGGGGAAGAGGCTCTTTTATACCTTGCCTAGCTATCCACATTAAGTCGGCATCACTTGCAATAGAAAGTCCAAGAACATCAGTAGCATATTCTTTGATCTCTTGTTCTGTTGGTTCATAATTTTCGTCATAGTCTTCCTCTAGAATTAATTGATCTCCTGCAAGCATATCTTCTGGCACCTCAAACACCTGAAAACAATGTCGTGAGTTTTAAAGCACACCAGCTTACTACTTCAGTTTGTTAGCATGGCTTAATGGTGTTTCCTCGCACACAGCCATATTTCGCATATTCTGTGGCATAGGAATTACATAATTTTGCTGAGACACTTTTTGGACTGATATAAAGTTGATCAAATTTGAGACAAAACCACCAAAATGTTGGATCTAATGCAGCATGGATTGGCATCAATGAAAATTGGCACTGATTAATGCTGACTTGAAACAATGATAATTCCAATAGGTCGTTACTCGTTATTGACAGATGGCAAAACTACTCACTGACTCATTGACTTATTGATATTTTGTAATATAGACTGCGTAAAACCGTTGAATTTGATACCTAATGACTTAATTGGGACAAGTTGCCAAATTTACAGATGCACAGAATTTATTCCAGGATGTACCTATAGGGATCGTTCACATATTATGTAATCAATTTTTGGCCGATTTTAACCCCTCCCTGTTGTAATCAAGTTTACATTAGTTGTATTTGTAACAACAACATGCAACATAATGATTCGGAAACGCCCCTCCCCCCTGGCACTAGGTGATTATGTAATATGTAAACGATCTCATAGTGTCCCATACCAGCCAATACATCAAAGTTCATCTCAAAACCAAATTGAATTAGATATAAGACAAAACTGATCTATAATCTGTTGGTGGGTTTGAGCAATGATTCTAGTCTGCCAACATTTCCATCATCAAATTATTCAAATTTACTTGTGTTCACTTTGGTCTTTATCCATTTGGGAAATATGAATAATAAAATGCACATTTTATACCTACACATGTGCAGCTGGTGTGAAGGGTAGATCAGAATGAGGCAACATTTGACCCTCACCTAAATATTTCTGGAAAAATGTGGGTGATCATTGAGGGTTAGGTAAACAACTTTACAAGGCCTGCTGGCATCAGTGTGCATTGAACACATTTAATCTGAAGGGACTATCAGGAATATCTCCATTTGCACAACTCGACGAAATACCTACTTGACAAACTGCTAAAATTCTAAGGATTCTTCATGCTTGAAAATGACCTTAATAAGTCAACTTCATTTGTTAAACGAAAATATTCTGGGGGCTGCACATATGTATTTTGTATGTCATGTTATTTTCTTTGTCATATTTGGGCATTGTGCATATAATGAGTAAATATGCATGATACAAGTAAATCTTGATATTGGAATTGGTATAAAATGTAGGTGGGCATCATCAACTTATTGGAACATGAGATAGGTACATGATAAATTTCAATAAAGCTATGATATTGGTTTCCTATCATAGCCTCAGATTGCATTATCATCTTAATCCCTTAATCAGCCAGAATTTCAAATGGAGGAAAACCCTATTTTAAATATACGTTAGGCCCTGAATCATTGTAGGTACAGTATGCACCAATTTTTCAATTTGTTTGGAATGAGTTTCAAGTATAAATTTACATAAGAGTATACATTAGGAAAAATGTTAATTTCATTTGTACCTACCATGTTTTACTAGTTGTTGTATCACATGTTTTCATATCTATGGTACTGTTGAAGAAAAATTAAGATTGACATTCATGTTTGATGTGATTGTTCATATTGCAGGGAAACAAGATTCATCCAAGTTATAATAAAGCAAAAGCAGGTATTTTAAAGATTTAGTAAAAATTTTGAATCAAGGCAATATTCATGGGAACTATGTCAGAATATACTTGACATAAATTTAAGTAAATCTAAGTAAATTTGGCAACTTGTCAAGCTATTGTTAAAAGATTTAAAAGTATTCTATTTATCTGGTATCTATTACCTTGTCCTCCGTCAATGTTGTTCATGGATACACCTATGGAATAATTAAGGTTGTTAGTGGTCAAAGTCGATCAAAAATTGGGTCAGGTACCTATACCAGATTCAAGGCTTGACAAGAATCTGAGTAAAGGTATATACCTACTCCATAATATATTAAGTTATGTTATATTAAGTTCTAGATTATATGTGTTTGATATGATGGATCATTGCAGTGAAACACAGAAATCTCAATAATGAAATCAAACCCACACACTATGAACCACTATTCTACTGTCAGTTTCAAGATAAAAATATCTCTTCTTCAGGAACTCCACATAGTGTTACACAACATTCTGAGATTATGATGTGAAAATGATTTTCATGATGTGAAATGATATAATATGAACAAAATTCATGATATCAGTGAAAACCTCCCTGGAAATTAAGAATAACAAACCCTTATGATGTGAAAGTGTGAAACCTAATGATATGAAAGTGAAAAGCTCCTTAAAAATGAATTAAAACCCTAAAACAAAATTCAAGCAATCCAAACTATCAAAGCAATCCAAACTATCAAAGCAATTAATACTAAAACTAGATTATATTATACTCATTACTCAGCATTTTAGAAGTTGGTGGACTACTCGGTGACTCCTTCAAGCTGCCTCACACTGTGTGTGACCTAACTGTGGTTCATGACATTGGCCAATAAGAGGGAAGTATCAGACATTGAGCATGTACACAAATCAAAACAGAAAATTCTCAAACTCAGGACAATCATATCCACTAAGGTACTCATTAAGTGGAGACATCAGACAGGACAGTAAGGGACCCAGAATAAGGCCATTTTAAGTTAACCTGAACTCTTAGTGGTGCAAAATGTATCATCAGATTAATTATTTTCCTGTATATTGTATGTTGCAACACTCAACAGTGAGACAAATAAATAATGAGATGCAGCTGGTCCATGCAAGGGGCCATCCATAAAGGTCATTCACAATGAGGGGGTGAGTCTGGTCAATGCGGATATTTGCCAACAAAGGGGGGAGGTGTGTTTGGCCAAATGTGGACAACTGCAGTTTATGTTAATTTTGGGTGATCGCTATTAGACTATTTGGGTATCTATACTAAGAAATTGAGATTTTCATGAAAAATCTTTTGCAAACATCCTGGGGAATGGAATTTCCAGAATTTTGACATTTGCAAACAAGGAGGCAGGTCTAAAATGGCCAAAAGTTTGTGGACATCCTTTATGGATACCCCCATAAATAGGTACCATCTCACAATCACACAGCTCTTTCTATATTGAAGAAACAGCATGTTTTATTGTTTTCATATGCAAGATCATGGTTTTGGTTGATCAAACATTTGCATTTCATCTTATATAACCCAAAGAAATAAATTCAAAATCAGTAACAAAGAAAACACTATATACTGAAAACACTTAATTATAGTGAATGGCTTCCAGTTTAAGCTTCCTATGCCTGCATAATCACATAGCTGTGTGCTTACACTTGCAACGAGAGTATAACAGGGAAATAAAGGTGATAACTAAAAAATGATACTTTTTCAAAAGAAGCCCATGCCTTCTATGAAAGAAGTGGCATAATTCAGGGTGTCAAAATTTTATATAGGGCATGTAATTTTGCTCTGTATCTCTCTGTATATCTCATCATTTTTACTTGATATTCAGCTCCCTTTGGACATGGTGGCATGAACAAGAGACATTAAAACTAAAAGACAAATAAATATTACGATCAATTTCAAAATGAAAAAGCTTCGTACCATACTACCATCTGATCCGTCATGAAAATCTTTGTCATTTATAATATTTTTGCCCTAACCACATAACCAGGACCCAGAGTGCGCGGCGCGGCAAGCGCTAAACCAGTTTCAATTTCGCTACGCCCTTGGTAAGGGGGAAAGGAAAGCAAAATAAAGTGTACTTATCGTTGGGAAGCGCACGGCGCGTACACACACCTATGCGGGCTTAAGAATTTTGTAATGCTCGCATGAAAATTTCAACAGTAAGAATGCACTTGTTGTTAAACACGTATGTCGCGGTCGTATATCTCTGCTTTGTGCTTGCATTGCGCAGCGCGTTGTGTTGCTCTAACCAGATTCCAAGTTTTACGACTTACGCGCGCGGTTTATACTCCAGAGCCCGCCTTTTTTGCGTTGTCAGACGTTGTCTTTCCTAAGCCCGCATAGGTGTGCGTACGCGCGCCGCGCAACGCAGACAGGCATATACGTGTTTAGCAACCCCTACGTAGGGTAGCGCGGCGCGCGTACGCACACCTATGCGGGCTTAGGAAGCGTAGGGGTCAGACAACGTCTGACAACCAGGGTTAGGGGAACACGTCGCGCTTCCCTGTTCGGTTCCCCGTAGACATAGGAAAGCACGCGTACGCACATCTATGCCGGCTTAAGAAGAAAAGCCCGCGGGCTTTTCTTCCTAAGCCCGCAAAAACGAAACGGTGCGTCGCTCGGACGGGTCTATCAATAGCATCGATATACAAGGTTTAAGTAGAAACTAACTCTAAAAGCAAAATACTTGTACTTTGTAGTTGTTGGTCAAAAAGAATAAGTATTCGATATCATAATGATTACTATTAGGTCAACAATCAGGTCAAATACAGTCCAAATCTTTGTAAATGTACTTGTAGTCAATATTATATGTAGTCAATATTATATTGCTAGACGTTGCCTGGCCCCCTTCGCGCTCGGCCAGACCAGGATTCGATTGAAATATGGGCCAGACAACGTCTGGCAATATGGGCCAAACAACGTCTGGCAAAATAGTCATCTACATTTCCTTTCTCTTATCTTGTAGTTGATTACTTAGTGCACTATTGCTGGCCGTGGTGCGTTGAACTTCTGAATTTAAATTAACGAATATGGAAGCGAATACGAGTACGACACGCAACTGCATGGGTTGTACTTTCAACTTTATACTAAGGGATCGTTCACATGTTACGTAATCAGCCGAGGGGGGGGGGGAGGGGGTTTCCAAATGATTACGTTTGATTACGAGGGGGGGAGGGGGGTTTGGCCAATGATTACGTAATCAAAATATCTAAATTTTCATGAAAATTTCAAGGATTTTTATGAAAATTTCACGAAATTTCATTAAAATTTAAAGGATTTTCATGAAAATTTCAAGAATTTTTATGAAAATTTCACGAAATTTCATGAAAATTTAAAGGATTTTCATGAAAATTTCAAGAATTTTTATAAAAATTTAAAGAATTTTCATGAAAATTTCAATAATTTTTATGAAAATTTAAAGGATTTCGAATTTTATTACCAAAATTAACCATTTACAGAAAAAATTGTCAAAATTTCATAATTATGATTAAAACATGATCTACTCTAACTCAATATGGTTCAGAATGTATAGTTCCTTAAGTGATGCCCATATAGGAGGGATGTACTCCATTCGTTGAACTCTTCCAAACCACTTCAGTGCCTCTTTGTATATAAGGTTTGCTGCTCTGTGCTTGATCAGAGGTTCGGAGGCCTTTCTTTCCCTAGAGCTCTAGAGTTGATGCCAGAGCAGGTCTTGGCGTACATCCGCAGCTCCATTATCCAGGAATCAATCTTTTTGATGAAGGTGTAGGAAGCTGCAGTTGTCTGTGAAGTTGCCAGACTCTGATCTGGCACTTAGGGGCTAGGGCTGATCTGGATCTTGGGTTCCGTAGCAGATGAGCAGGACACGGATACTAAACTTTGGTTCCATCGGTTTTGAAGGAGGTTGAGGTGGGACCAAGACGTTGATTTCTGGCTCTTAAGTGGAACTGGGGGCCTCAGGTGTAGAGGAGGGGAGATGATCTGTTGGAGGTAAAAGAGGATGATGAGCAGATGAGGATGCGTTGGAGGAAGAGAAAGAGGAGGAGGTGTCCATCTCATTGTCAGAGGAGTTGTCGTAGGCGAGATTTCCGTAGGAAAAACTAAAAGAAGCTTTGAATGTCATCTTCAGGTCGATGATGTTGATGATTGAATTGAAACACACGATACTGTTCTAATTTTTGTCAGTTAATATAGTTTTTGGTGACGTCAAAAATCTGAAGGAGGGGGGGGTTGGGCCATGATTACGTAATATTTTCCGAAAAAGAGGGGTTTGGCCATGATTACTTTTGATTACGGAGGGGGAGGGGGTAAAATGCCCAAAATTGATTAATAACATGACACCGTGCAGATTCACAAGCCCGCAGACAGTGCGCGGCGTTCAACTTTCTATTTCATAGTTATCTGAAACAGTAACAACTAGGTCGATTGCATGGGGAACAGACACTTCATCTCACGACATTTGAAGTTGAATTTAATCTCACGACAATTCATCTTAAGACACTTCATCCCACGACACTTTATCTCACATTTCATCTCACGACACTTCTTCTCACGACACTTCATCTAATGAAGCTTTTTATCACGAAACTTTATCTCAAGGCACAATCTCACATTTAAATTTAATCTCACGAAATTTAAATTTCATCTCACATAATTTAAATTTCATCTCACGACATTTCATCCCACAGCACTTCATCTCACGACACTTAATCTCACGGCACTTTATCTCGAGGCAATATCTCACGACATTTACAGTTAATCCCACGGAATTTAAATTAAATTCCACGAAATTTAAATTTAATCTCACGAAATTTCATCTTACGACACTTCATATCACGACACTTCATCTCATGACACTTTATCTCACGACACTTAATCTCACGAAACTTTATCTCACGGCACTTCATCCCAGGATGAAATATCTTAACTCTACGCAATGGTACGGGTCTGGGTTAGGACAAGGAGATGAAGTGCTCTAAGATCAATTGTCATGAGATGAAAAGTTCTTTCCCTACATTATGTATTTCGTGTACATTGGTTAATGAGTATCTGTAATAAATAGGAAAAGATGTCTCTGAGGCACGCGAAATTGCCCACCCTTTTGCATGTAGAGGTAGACCTAGTACAATTAGCAGTAAATTGTGAAAGTTGGACGACGCGCCCTGAAAACATCACAGTTGTAATTGTAATTGCATGTTATATAAATCTTGGCAACCCTTGATAGTTGATATAACAGTTAGTGTTACAGTGATTAGAGATCGTTCGAATAGTAGTATTACGTAATCATCTAGGGAATAACGTTTGATTACGGGGAGGGAGTTTCGGTGGTTGATTATAGTGATTACGTAATCAAAATATTCAATTTTCGACACAATTTTTGAAATTTTTGCCACAAATTTTCGGTATCTTTGGCAAAATTTTCAGAAAACCGACTCAAATGCAGCTGTTTCAGCGAAATTTTTCAAACCTTTCAATATTTTCATCAAAAATTTCCAAAGTTGAAACAGTCGATATTCAAGTATTTGCAATTGCACTATCCACTTTCTTCATTGTCTTCGCAAGTTGGAGGGGGTAAGCTTTGATTTGAAAATGGTCAAAAAATGATTACGTAATAATATGTGAACGATCCCTTAATAAAGTTAACACGAGATCCTCAATTATCATTAGAGTATGACAACGGCATAAAATATGAAAGTAAAAACAGGTCAAAATGAGCATTGACACAGCTAGCAGTAGCACATTATATTTCAAATTCTAAATTGGGCAAATCTTAGACTCAAGCTATTTAGTCACACAACTTAGTAACGTACCTACCATTGATAAGATTAAGTTCTAAATTAGGTAAAACTAAAGATCCCTGATAATTTTACATGAACAATATTCTAAAGTAAAAAACTGCTCGATGAAACAAATGGTATCCTGTGTGTAATTTACACACAGAATACCATCTGTTTCATCGAGAAGCTTTTTACTTTTGATATGTTATGTATGTAACATTGCGAAAAGCTGTGTTGCAAGAAAATATTTTCTGTTTTCATCAAATTATCTACGTAAACAGGCTAAATGAAAATGTCAAAAGAATAAGTTCCTCGCATCACCAAGTACAAATACTATTTCTACTTTTGTGTTGCGAGCAACTTTACCCATTTGAAAAAGGCCACAATGAGAGTTGGAAAATAAGGCGCCCGTAACGTTCGTCGATCAACTCCATTGGAACGAACGATGTGTTTTGCTGGTCCCTAATGACTTGAATCGTGGTTAAATGAGCATTATTCAGTTGTTTCCCTACTAGCTCAAAGATTTCTATTTAAAACACATCAGTCGATCAAATAAAGTTGATCGATCGACCAATTCCATTCGATCGACCGACGAAAATCCTAATAAGATGACAATTTCGTTCTCTCATAACGTCTGTCCTCAGGGAGCTATAACCAACTCCAGAATCTTGTCTGTCATCCAAGCTGACACCATCACTCTACAAATTGTATAATATCAGCCACCTCGAATATGCTATGGATGAGGGTAAAAATCCTTAAATCAGGGGACATCATTCTCTCGATGTCTGGCTTTTGGGGGCTAACGCACCCCGACCCCAGCCTTTCAACCACTCATCATTTCAATTGAGACTGTCAATGACATCGGGGAACAGAATATGTCATCTCTACTCAAAGTTTAGGGTCTGGGTTAGGTGTAGGGTATGGGATGAGTTAGGGACGAGTGAGATGAACTGTCATACAGTACATTCATGACATCTATCTTTTGAAATTAGGTCAAAATGAAAGTAAATTATAATATTATTTACTTATTCGTATTTAAATAGTCAATATGCGAAAGATAACTGGTGGGGGCGTTACTTTCCGAGAGAAGATTAAATATAAAACTGATACCATGAAATGACAATGTCCTGGATCATATCAGTCCTGAATCCTTTGCATTTAAAACAGTCAGCTGATAGTTCGCGATATAACGCTAAACCAAGTTAACCCAGCTCGATAGTCGATGCCACCACAGCTTGGCAGTCACATTTAAAATAACTTGTAAAGTTGGACTTGGTAAAGCTGCTTCTTGTTAATAAAGCCAGAAGTAAGAATGGGATAAAAGCCATGTTTTAACCGGATAGCAATGGCTCTCTCGACACCGCCAGATAACTGATAAGAAGTATAGTCTCGGAATGTCAACCGATCAATTCCCTGATTTTCTCTTTGATGAAGGATTTCCTGCTAGACAAGTCTTCCTCTGGGAACATCTCGCTGACCTTTGCCACAGCCTGCTTCATGGACACCTCCTCCAAGTCAATACCCTCCACAGTCTTCTTGATGGCAGAGAGCAGTTCTTCCTCCGAGGGTCCCGTGAAGCTCTCGTCCTTGGAGATGTCCGTTATGGACTCGCTCAGGCGGCGCTTCTTCGGAGTCGGCATTTTCTCCTCCTCCTCTTCTTCTGAGACGGAGTCGCTCAGGGAACTGCCTTCGTCAGTGCTGACCTTCTTCCTTTTCTTTGCAGGTGCAGCTTTCTTCGGAGTGCTCTTACCTTTCTTAGGCGTTGCTTTCGTCTGTTTTGCTTTCGACGCTTTCTGTTTCGTACCATTCTTCTTTTTGGAGTCCTCTTCGTCGCCTTTAGAAGAGGACCTTCTCCGCTTGGCAGGGGTTGTGCTCTTCTTCTTAGATGGTGCATGTCGTTTACTGTCTGACGGACACATCAGAAACTCGATCAATTCCTCGATCGTGCTGCTTTGGTACAGACCTAAGAGTTTCAGCATATTCTTCCTCTCCACTGCTTTCAGTCTCTTGAAGAGATAAAGCTGGATAAGTCCAGTAAAGGGGGCATACTACAAGTGGCTACAATTAACAATTAAACATGCACACAAAGGTGGCCAGGAAGACCTGGGGTGACCTCATGAGTTGAAGATTGTGAAACACGAAATGTAATTATACTCAGGTCTCTTGATGGCAGCCACTTTAGAGTCGAACTCCTTGGAGTCTTTGTCGAAGCTGAAGCCGTTGAATCGTCTGATGTTCTTCTTTCTCATGGTATGTACCCCGATAACACCGTACAGAATCTTGTGTAAGATAGAGTAGTGCTCGGCTAATGTTTTGTTCATGTACTCCGTCACTGAAACAAACATTAGATAAGTCAGCATCTGCATTGATTGTCTGACTTCAACCAGCATCATTAGCAATAGCTGTTCAATTATTTAGGTCATTGAATGATACCCCTTGCTCCCTTTCGCCCCCCCCCCCATTTTTGTCGGGGTCCGCCCATGGTATAAGTATTCGTTATATTACTTAAAACTGAGATAAGCAATTTGGAATTGGAGAAAGTTACCTATGTCAATATCCCCCAAGAGGACTCCTTTACCGACTTCAAATTCGAGTTCTTTCTTCTCTTTTTGGGGCACTGCACTGGTGAACGCTTTCACTGCTGTTCTCTGACGTTTACCCGTGACAATTGGGCTCGGCTCCACTGAGAATTGAGATGGTTGAGAAAAGTCAGGGAAGGTTGCGCCAGTATTATAAGATGGAATAATCAATTGAAAAGAAGAAATGACAGAGAGTTATCAGGAAATTACCATACCTACCATAGGGAGAAATAAACCTGAATTTCCACTTTCTATTTCGATAATAGGAAAAATTATATTGAGACTAACCGGATTCCTTTTCTTCGATTGTTTCATCGATAGCAAGTTCTTCTTTTTCTGAGGAACTTTCCTCTTTCTGATCATTCTCTTCCTGATAACATGAGGCAAAATAAAAGGGGTGAAATACAATATTGAAGCATACGCACATGGTAAACGAGTAAACCAGAGCATAAAAAGAGTGACTCAGGCGAGTCACAGGGCTTTGATTGATGCTTGGAAACAATCTTTGACATGAAGTTGCACGGTAAAAAGTATTTAATCAATTGAACCTTATAGTAGTGTTTAAAATTTGTGAACGAGGTGTTGTGTATTTGCAGGCCCAACCGGGCCTTCTAGTAATCTCTAATTTTGAATCAGTCGTATCATAAATTTTAGTTCATTACAGGGGCAAGTTGTCGGAGAGGGATGGTATTTCGAACGGTATGATGTAAGAGGGGGGGGGGGCTAGATCAATGATGAGGGGAATAAGATTTGGGGGTAAGATTTCATATACAAGTCCCTTTGAGGTGCATTTCCCAGAAGCAGTATACAAAGACTTTCACTTTCAAGTTTTAGCTCCCAAGTATTTTCAAAAACTAAGCTGATTTGATATCCCCAGCTAAATAAGACCGACCCCCAACAGGCCCGGTCAGTCCCCCGGCTTCAAGATCAGTGCCCGAAGCAGACCTCTTGAAATTATGAGCACGAATAAAATAAAATGCTGTGAAAATTTCAAATTTGGCAATTATCAAAAGAATAATTTCTATAATTGGCAAGATAATAATATGTCAATATTAAGTATTAACATTCAACTGATGATCATGTACCACAATCAATCATAAGTTATTCCGTTAATTGTTAAATAATAAGTCCAGAAATATGGACCTGTCTCGGAGAAGAATCTACATGGTTACTTATCATAGAGTAAAACTTTAGCCAAGCACACGATCTGCTTGACATCGCTGTGTCTATCGCTACTTAACAGCGCACCACTCTGCTTGTCCGTACTCAAAGTATCGGTATCTCCGTTGCTAGAAACGTCAACGCTGTACCTGTGCAGTGACCTGTCGTATCCCCCTTTGTGCGCGGCTCCAGGGGTGTCTTTGTCTGGGGTGTGGTCAGGGCTGCTCTTATCAGCAGTATCAGAGATACTCTTATCAGCAGTGTCAGTGATATTCTTATCAGCAATGTCAGAGATACTCTTATCAGCAATGTCAGGGATGCTCTTATCAACAGTATCAGAGATATTCTTATCAGCAGTGTCAGGGATACTCTTATCAGCAGTATCAGAGATAATCTTATCAGCGATGTCAGGTGTGCTCTTATCAGCAGTGTCAGTGATATTTTATCAGCAGTATCAGACATACTCTTATCAGGGATACTCTTATCAGCAATGTCAGGTGTGCTCTTATCAGCAGTATCACTGTCCGCAATGTCCCTGGCACTGCCCACGTTAGTTTCTGCACCCCTCCTCCCCAGAGTGCTAGAATGGGCGGATGCCCGCTGGTACATGACGAAGTTCACCTGGCAGCCCCCCTCCGGGCCCTCCGCTATCTGGTCCCAGGACCTGACAGAGACGCCCCTGTCCAGGACTATGGGGTACCGGTACTCTATGTCGATGAGGCGGATATCCTCTGCCAGGAGGTCGGAAGAGACGAGGTGGTAGGAGGAGCGGAAGGCGCTGTCCAGCAGGTAGTCCACGTAGACAGGGTGCCCCACGTGGTTGTTGAAGTCAATGTCCGAGGGTCGCACAGTGAGGGAGCACTTGCAGGCAGTGCTGGGTACCTCCTTCTGGAGGGAGAAGGTGAGAGGCGCCTGGTCTGGGTTAGCTGCCAGGAAGGCCGGGGGAAGGGGGGTCGGCTTGCTCGTAGTCACGGACACGTACACCATCTTCCTGATGAGGGTGGCAATGAGCGCACCCTCGTAATACCACCGGAGAGTCAGGTCGAAGGAAGTCTTGCCTGTGTTACTGTTGAAAGCCTCCACTGTTAGCTGATACGGCTTAGCCACCCACTCCACCTCATGCAACTTCCTGCTTAGTTCCAGTCTGATGTTCCGCATGAATATTGTCTTAGAATCATTGAGTTCGAGCAGGCCGTACGATGAAAAGTTCGTTATATGCAGCTTCATGGCAATTTCTTGGCCCCAGTCCAAGAAAACAGTGGGGTTGACCCGGTTATTCCGCCCCAAATACATGGCGGTCGCCAGCTCAGCCCGGAACACTCGATCCCGTCTCTCATCCCCTGCTTCCTCCTCGGGGTCGGGATCTGGTAACGGGACGAGGGACTCGATGAGTTTGTAGGTGAAGTGTACGAGGGAGTAGTAGAGAGCGATCATGAGACGAAGAGAAATCCCTAAAACGAGAGAGCGGGTAATAAAAGCAGGTACAGGAGACAGGTATTGAGTTACAGAACATACTGTCAGTGCATCACATCAACTTCCTCATCTCATTAGCAAACATTGTACACAGACACGGCACTGTACAATGGCATGTATAAACTTTCAGAACTACGTTGTACAACTGTACAAATTGTACAATGCAGAGAGAGAGAGCTGAACGCTCAAAACCAAAACACGGAGTTTTTAGTTAATTTCAAACAACAAAAGGAATAAATCCCCTCTCAAAGCAACTGTTTTCCGGTCATTGTCCGTAACTAATATGTATAACACTGTGCAGCAAACATATATTCTAGGTCAACAATTGGTTTGCGCCTTGCGGTAAGATCAACTGAACATTGAACTATTGAATAGGGATTCAAATAGTCCATTTTCAGAAAATAACATTTCCCGAAATGGTAGCTACATTGATATTTGATCTAAAACTAATCAAGCTTACTATGTGAAGGTGGCATAGTGGCACCGCTTACTTCGAGTTGGTCATTAGTAAGTTACGAGCCTTTTCAGATGGTCAGTGCTTGGCACACGATGTTTAGGATTGTATTTATCATTATAACACAGAGATAAGAACGGATCAAATCACAGCACTTCTCTACTTGGGTTTGTAGATTATAATATATCAAAAACTTGTTAAAATTAAAATGATTCACTCAAATTTGTTGTTGGATTAACAGAAAAGTTGTTGGATCTACCACGAAGAGCATCAAGAGTAATTTGAGCAATTTGTCTCATCTTGAAAAACATGAAAAGCAATTTTTTCATCTTGAACAAAATGACCAGCAATTTTAACAAATGTACAGCATGATACACATTACTCGAAAGGCTCCTGCAGAGTAGCTGTAGTTCTTGGAACACTGATCTCGAAAGAGCAAAGCAATACACGGCGTAGTCACTGTGTACAGGAACTTATAACATGTAACGATAGCATGTCACTGTGATGATAGAATGCTGGATGCGAGTGTAATACGTGTTTTTGTATATAAGAGCTGGAAGCAATAAATCTACCACTTTTCATCACTTGCGACTGCAAAAAGCTACATAATTAAGCAGAGCAGACTAAGGACACCACTTAAAAATCGATGGATTTTCATCGATTGATTTAAATAATTCGGAATTCCAACACTAGTTGAATTCTCGATTTGATATACTAGTATTTTTATTGTTAGTCATGTTATTTTAATCTACAAACCACAGTACAGAGTTGGTGCCACCGGGATTTGCCATATCAATAGGTAGACGGTAGTAAAACCCAGTAATTTCAATGTAAAACTAAAAGCGGCTAAGAATTCAAATTCTTAGTATTTGGCACTAGCTAATGATATGGTTGTCATTATCTGCTCCTTCATCAATTAAAATTTGAGAATATTTCAGGGTATTTCATGTTGAGCGATTCTCGCTAACACAAACGAATTAAGGGAGTTAGGAAATTTATTCACAGGCCGTTCTTGTAATGTCCAAACTAAGAGAGTGTGTTAATTATCACACGAGGCGTCAGCCAAGTTTGATAATTTTGGATCAGAGTTTAGTCCAATCTAACTATTTCTGGTAGGGGTATAATTCGGTCTCAGCTGTGACCATGTACCTTTAGATGGTCAGTGGTTAATGGTCTGCCTTGCAACCGAAATGTTCAGGGCTCAATTCCCGGCCATTCGCATTGAGCAAAGGGCCCCAATAATACCATTTCACGGAAATCCGCAACAAAAATGGTACCACTTAAGTAAACGAACTAAAATCCTCATTAAGAAATGGCACTTTCTTAGAAAAGGGACTGTAATCCTCGACAAAAAGAGTAAAATCCTCAATAGAAAAGGTACCCCTTTGGAAAAGGGCTGAGAATCTTCAACAAAAATGATACGATTTTATAGGGTCTAAAATCGATAGCAAAAAAGGAGTTCCGTATATGGGATGGGAAAATTTAACCGGGGCCGGGGTAAACCGGGATATCAGAATTCTGCCAGGATTAAAATTATTTTGCCGGGACCGGGACTTGTGAATTAAAATTTTGTACAAAATTGACCTCTATTATATAGTTCTTATGTTATTTTATATTTTGACTCTGCTTCCTTTTTAGACGTAGTATTGTCTAAACTTTGCGAAATAGGTGCTGCGTAGCAGCGCCAGGTGACGGATGAACTGCGTATCTTTCGCTTCGATCATTATTTGGTATTGTTACACGCTATATCGGTTTGGATCTTCCATATTCCACTCGGCCTCGCCTCGCGGAACACCTTAATTTTGTGTAATAACAGTACACTAGTTTATTCTATAACAAATCAATAGGTGGTACTTACTGACCAGGGTCTCTTTGTTCAGGGTCTCCACTGATGCCATACTGAATGATGCTCAGAAATATTTGGAGTTATTAACTTCATAGAATTACACAATGGACATTGAATAAACTGATGATAATATCACCATATTACAAAAAAAAGTTTTTGTGAAACTATTATTTGACATAAAAATGACCGTGATTATTCCATAATCTACAATAACTAAAATCAATCAATTCAGAATTATCAAACATTGAAAAAACAAATGCTTCTGTAGCTCTAGAGAATAAATTTTCAGGAGTAAAAAGATATGAATATTGAATAAATTATACAAATTCAAACCTGCTGAAATATCAGACCGGATGACCTGTGTTAAATGAAGACTATGAATTTAAACTGAAATCTTAACCTATTTCACTATCTTACACTATTTACAAAGAACCCTATCTAAAAGTTATGTTTAACGCTTAATCACGTTTTAATAACAGAAGAAATTAGATAATAACACTGGTTATGAGAGAGCGAACACGATTAATTACTTAATAAAAATTTGATGAGCCGATAGTAAGTTGTATAAATTATGCTAGATCTGTTTCATCAAAAAAACATAATAAAAAAGAATGTATAATGTATGAAAGTCTTAGTGGATAAACTGATGAGTCAGGAGTGAGGCTTATAAAACTTTTCATAAATTCAATAACATTCTAAAAAACTATAAAACTTTGGCTACTAATTATTCCTATCCAATGATGCAATTAATGAAGGATTAACCCTACTTAAAACTTAGCTTCTGTAGCTTGTCGTGGAGTTCTTGTAACTTCTCAGACTTCTTGGTTTCGTTGAGTTGTATGATGGTGAAGAGGTGTTCCTCCAGACCCTCCTTGAGCTGCTGACAGTTGAAGAGGTCGAGTTTGGAGGCCACAAACTCCTGCTCAGCACGCTCGTGTCGCTGCCTGAGGGGGGGTTTCAGTTACACTGAGGGGGGGGGGGCTGCCTGAGGGGGGGGGGCTGCCTGAGGGGGGGGGGAGCTGCTGAGGGGGGGGGCTGCCTGAGGGGGGGCTGCTGACAGTTGAAGAGGTTGAGCTTGGAGGCCACAAACTCCTGCTCAGCACGCTCATGTCGCTGCCTGAGGGGGGTTTCAGTTACACTGAGGGGGGGCTGCCTGAGGAGGGGGGGCTGCCTGAGGGGGGGGGGGAGCTGCTGACAGTTGAAGAGGTCGAGTTTGGAGGCTACAAACTCCTGCTCAGCACGCTCATGTCGCTGCCTGAGGAGGGTTTCAGTTACACTGAGAGGGGCCGAGGGGGGCTGCCTGAGGGGGGGGGGAAGAGCTGCCTGAGGGGGGATCTGCCTAAGGAGGGGGGGAGCTGGCAGTTGAAGAGAGGTCGAGTTTGGAGGCCACAAACTCCTGCTCAGCACGCTCGTGTCGCTGCCTGAGGGGGTTTCAGTTACACTGAGGGGGGCTGCCTGAGGGGGGCTGCCTGAGGGGGGAAGAGGTGCCTGAGGGGGGGGAGCTGCTGACAGTTGAAGAGGTCGAGTTAGGAGGCTACAAACTCCTGCTCAGCACGCTCGTGTCGCTGCGTGAGGGGGGAGGAGTTACTTTAAGTTACACTCATAGAGGAGGGGAGCTACCTGAGGAGAGGAGCTCAAGGTTTTTAAATGCGTATTTTTTCTCCTCCAATCTTGAAATTTTGCACCTTGACACAAAGGCTCTGAGATTCCTTAAATTCCCAGCAGACTCGGATCGACGCAAAGCACTGCAAACTTTGGGCTTATCCTATGATAATGAAGAAACGTATAAAAGGCGAGTTTCACGAAAATTTGTTTTTGTTATGGATAGATTTGAAAAATGGTAAGGTCCTGGGCCCGAATGTCCTGACTCTCTTAAAAAACACTGGGCCGCATGACGAAACCATTTCATAGACTCAAATCTAACAATCGTAATGTTGAAAAGAGACTTTTCACTTTAATAAATGAAATCAACAGTGCTGCCACAAACCTAGCTTCGAAGTATTTCCTGTTGGATTCGTCTATCCGGTCCCTAAGCAGTGAGATATCGCACGTCATTTCCCGCTCCAAGCACGCCACTTGATCCTGCAGTGTCTGCAGGAGTCTTGCCTGCTCTGAAGTCCGCGTGAACTTCTCCGTTATCGTTTGTTTGAGCTCCTGCTGCTTCTGCTTGTTCTCGTGCTCCAGCTTAGCTTGGGCTATCTGCAACTGCTCCAACTTGGTCCTGCCGGGAATTTACATTTGAAGCAAAGATACAGTAAATAAAGAGTTATTTTTCATGGCAAATACAATGTTAATCTCGCGGCACTTGGTTTTAGGAATTCCAGGAACGATAAATTAAGAGCTGTCAAGAGTAAAGTGGTGTCAATAATGGAGAGATTTCCATTGTCCGTCGAATCACTCGAAAATCAAGTTTTGTTGTTAGACGTTACCTTATCACAGAATGCAAGATCACAGTTCGTAATATCACGGTTTGAACTTTTTGATCGTCACTAAACTCTCATTTATAATTACAGCGAAATGACACTCACAACTGTACTCCCGTACTCCGGTCAGTCTGATGTGAAGATGGTAACTGAGTGTCCTCTTTAAGGGCATCGCTTCTCTCAGCTATTGCCGTGCCTGTGTCTTTGGGGGCATCGCTACCGGAGTCTTGTTCAGGGCTGTCTGCTTTGAAAGGGTTCTCGTCCGCTAAGAGCAGGGGCTCGGGTGTGCTCTGGGCTCGGTTGCCAGGCAACGCGTTACTAGTGCTGGATTGGTTGCCAGGTAACGCGTTACTAGTGCTGGATTGGTTGCCAGGTAACGCGTTACTAGTGCTGGATTGGTTACCAGGTAACGCGTTACCAATGCTGGATTGGTTACCAGGTAACGCGTTACCGTCATCAGCACGTGACAGTTGTTCCCTCGACTCATGTAGTGAGGCTGTGGGTGTTACTCCCTCTTCCTTCAGATGGGAGTTATTCCTCTCACCCACCTTACTGAGTGATGCCCCATCTATAGAGTTTTTGGCGTGTTTGGTGGCTGGGTTTGACGCCCGTTCCTTCCTGTGACCCGGTGTTCGGATACTTGTCTGTTTGGATCGGTTGGATGTTGCTGAACCGGCGCTGCGAGGGTGGAAGTATCATTGGCGGTGTCACTGCTGTTTAGTCGACCAAGCTCCTCATCCGTGAAACCTATCACATCCATGACATGGCTAGAGATGGAACCATGTTACTCTTCACACACAAAGAGAATCAAATTATAAATATGAGGGCGTTTTTAAAGCTATGTAAAACAATCTGTTTTCTAATTTAGAATATTATGATTATCATAAATAGAATTTCGAAATACGAATTGATGAATTTTCATGGTTGGGGGAAAGAAAATATTAATGAGTTCATAATGATATAGAAACAAAAATAATCACAATTAAAGCATAACAATAGAAGTAGAATATTATTTAAAATCGCTGATTTAACCGGTAAAATTGATTTAATTAAAATTTGGTCTTAGCATTAGAAACTTATTGCAAAGGGCAAACATTTAACTATTTTCTAACTGGCCGTAACTTGCTGTCTTTCGATTAACCAAATTCCGAATTCACTCATTTGCTGTTAAAAAGTTAAAAATAACTCACTTTCGACTATAACTGAAACTTCACCATAATTATGAAGTAGAACGCAGGACTCGTTCAATCGTTGGCGTTCTTCTGTTTTTTGGTCGGTCTGCCCCGTTTGCCCTTCTGGAACCACTTGAGGGCTTCCTGCTGTACGGTGAGAAGAGGTTTCCTGTAGTTCTCTCCCTGAGATGCCCTTGAGATGGGGTCAGATGATATGCTGATGTTCCAGGGTCACACAGCATGGGGGGTTAACAGGGGGTCACTATGTTCAGCATCTGGGGGTTAACAGGGGGTCACTATGTTCAGCATCTACGGGGGTTAACAGGGGTCACTATGTTCAGCATCTGGGGGTTAACAGGCGTTAACAGGGGGTCACTATGTTCAGCATCTGGGGGTTAACAGGGGTCACTATGTTCAGCATCTGGGGGGGGGTCACTATGTTCAGCATCTGGGGTTAACAGGGGGTCACTATGTTCAGCATCTGTTCAGCATCTGGGGTTAACAGGGGTCACTATGTTCAGCATCTGGGGGTTGGGTTAGCATCTGGGGGGGTCACACTATGTTCAGCATCTGGGGGTTAACAGGGGGTCACTATGTTCAGCATCTGGGGTTAACAGGGGGGGTTAACAGGGGGTCACTATGTTCAGCATCTGGGGGGTTAACAGGGGGTCACTATGTTCAGCATCTGGGGGTTAACAGGGGGTCACTATGTTCAGCATCTGGGGGTTAACAGGGGGTCACTATGTTCAGCAGGGGTCTATGTTCAGCATCTGGGGGGGTTACAGGGGTCACTGTTGTTCAGCACTGGGGTTAACAGGTTAACAGGGGGTCACTATGTTCAGCATCTGGGGGTTAACAGGGGGTCACTATGTTCAGCATCTGGGGGTTAACAGGGGGTCACTATGTTCAGCATCTGGGGGTTAACAGGGGGTCACTATGTTCAGCATCTGGGGGTTAACAGGTTAACAGGGGGTCACTATGTTCAGCATCTGGGGTTAACAGGGGGTCACTATGTTCAGGTAGCATCTGGGGGTTAACAGGGGCCTTCATGTTCAGCATCTGGGGGTTAACAGGGGGTCACTATGTTCAGCATCTGGGGGTTAACAGGGGTCACTATGTTCAGCATCTGGGGGGTTAACAGGTTAACAGGGGGTCACTATGTTCAGCATCTGGGGTTAACAGGGGGTCACTATGTTCAGCATCTGGGGGTTAACAGGGGGTCACTATGTTCAGCATCTGGGGGTTAACAGGGGGTCACTATGTTCAGCATCTGGGGGTTAACAGGTTAACAGGGGGTCACTATGTTCAGCATCTGGGGGTTAACAGGGGGTCACTATGTTCAGCATCTGGGGGGTTAACAGGGGGAACATCATCAGCGCTACAACAACAAGCAGTAAGCACTAACCAGTTCAACAATCAACATGTGAAGTACCTTATTGGCCTTTATTTAACCGGTCCTTAAGCACAAAAACGACTTTGAAATTTTTGTCCAAAGAGCCGGTTAAAAAAAAGGCCGGTCAAAGTTGGGCCGGTCAAATTAAAGGCCAGTTAATTCAGGTAAAATGAAACCTTCATGGCTTGGCTTATATAGTGTAAAATTTACATAACACGATAACGACCTAAATCATAATATCAGACCAGGATTTGGGTCTTGTGATGCAATTTATCAAGTATAAAAGGGTTTCAGTGGTAATTTCACAGCAAAAATCCTTAATCTGGCAACCTCCAGAAAAATTTTTGTCCAAGGGGCCGGTTAAAACGGTTCAAAAATGATTCAATTTTTGTCCATAGGGCCGGTTGAAAAAAGTCCGGTTAAAAAAGGCCGGCTAAATAAAGGCCAATAAGGTAGTGTATAGCAGGAATGATGAAGTGCTGAAGTACCCATGTTTTGACGACATTGCCCATCATTGATTGAGTACGGTAGATCATATTTCATAACAATTATTTACGTAATACCTGTAGAGTGCTGATGATGTCATCCTCTGTGATTGAGGTGAGGTTGCTCAGCTCCCTGATACTGACAGTCCCGTTGAGGTCTTTGAGGAGGTCTAGGAGGACCCAGGACCAGTAGCTCCGGTAGCTGAGTTTGCCCAGGTCACTGAGAGGTTTCTCAGGAGTTCCCACCTGCCCATCCCGCTTACTCAGCTCGTAGGAGAACTGGATCAGGAACTTGCCGTAACCCTTCCTCTGAAAAGAGTGGGGGTTAGTGGGAGCAGAGGAAGCGGGGGTTAGAGCAGAGGTAGCGGGGGTTAGTGGGAGCAGAGGTAGCGGGGGTTAGAGCAGAGGTAGCGGGGGTTAGAGCAGAGGTAGCGGGGGTTAGTGGGAGCAGAGGTAGCGGGGGTTAGAGCAGAGGTAGCGGGGGTTAGTGGGAGCAGAGGTAGCGGGGGTTAGAGCAGAGGTTAGTGGGGAGCAGAGGTTAGTGGGGAGCAGAGGTTAGTGGGGAGCAGAGGTTAGTGGGGAGCAGAGGTTAGTGGGAGCAGAGGTTAGTGGGAGCAGAGGTTAGTGGGGAGCAGAGGTTAGTGGGGAGCAGAGGTTAGTGGGGAGCAGAGGTTAGTGGGAGCAGAGGTTAGTGGGGAGTTCCTTGTTAGTGGGGAGCAGAGGTTAGTGGGGAGCAGAGGTTAGTGGGGAGCAGAGGTTAGTGGGGAGCAGAGGTTAGTGGGGAGCAGAGGTTAGAACGGGGGTTAGAGAAGAGGGTTTATACTCAGTGAGCTTGATAGTTAGGTATGGGTTACAGCTAATGTCCTAATGAGACAGGAGGGTGGTACCTGATAAAACCTGGCACTACATATGAAAAGAGTTGTGTGATGGTGCCATTTCATTCAAACAAGGTTACTATTTATATGGATTGTGGCATAGTACAGTGTGGTAATGCCGTACCTTGCAGGGTTTCTAAGGTGGTACCTGATAAAGTGATATCTTGTCATGTGTTAGGATGTTACATGGTACCTAGTAGGGTGGTACCTTGTTAGGATGGCACATGGTACCTGGTAGGGTGGTACATGGTACCTGGTAAGGTGGTACCTTGTTATGATGGTACATGGTACCTGGTAGGGTGGTACATGGTACCTGGTAAGGTGGTACCTTGTTAGGATGGTACATTGTACCTGGTAGGGTGGTACCTTGTTAGGATGACACATGGTACCTGGTAGGGTGGTACCTGGTAGGTGGTACATGGCACCAGTACCTGGTAAGGTGGTACCTTGTTAGGATGGTACATGGTACCTGGTAGGGTGGTACCTTGTTAGGATGGTACATTGTACCTGGTAGGGTGGTACCTTGTTAGGATGACACATGGTACCTGGTAGGGTGGTACCTGGTAGGGTGGTACATGGTACCTGGTAAGGTGGTACCTTGTTAGGATGGTACATGGTACCTGGTAGGGTGGTACCTTGTTAGGATGGCACATGGTACCTGGTAGGGTGGTACCTTGTTAGGGTGGTATCTGGTACCTGGTATGGTGGTACCTTGTTAGGGTGGTATCTGGTACCTGGTAGGATGGTACCTTGTAAGGATGGCACATGGCACCTGGTAGGGTGGTACCTTGTTAGGGTGGTACCTGGTACCTGGTAGGGTGGTACCTTGTGAGGATGGTACCTGGTAGGGTGGCAATGTGAGGATGCACGCGACGTTGTGGTTGTCCGGAGAAAGACGTTCCTTGCTGAAGTACCCGACCATGTGGCTGCCGTCCTTGTCCACCTCACACAGCACGTACATGATAAACGGCTCTATGTCGAAATACAACGTCTGAGGGATTCAGGGTATATGTTACACGTAATGTACTATGTATATACTATACATTATACAAGCTATACATTATACAATACATAATGTATATTGGGTGTGATGAATAGATGGAGCTCATATCCTGCAATAAAATCCAACTTTAAGTTTAACGCGATTACTTTTCCATAGATGGGTCACAGCTCACAGCTGATAAACATGTGATCACCTTGTGATCAAGGAATAGCTTGGCGAGTAAGCAGAGGTTCTGGCAGTATATCTTGTGCTGCTTGGCATCTATCTCGTAAACTGCGAGGGTCTTGTGTCGGTATATCTCCACTCCTGCTGGCATCTTCTTATCACACTTAGCCTTGTGGTTGATGTACGTCCGTGCGAACTTCATGTACTTGATAATTTACAATGCACATTATACTGGAATGACAACACAAGCATCTGATTCTACTCACTTGATAGCACCAGGTTTGACACAACTCACTTGGCACCAGGTTTGACACCATCCACATGACAGTTGACACCACTCACTTGACACTACTCACTTGACACCACCCACGTGACACTACTCACTTGACACCACCCACTTGGCACCACTCACTTGACACCACTCACTTGACACTTGACCCCACTCACTTGACACCACACCTGGTTTGACCCCACTCACTTAACACAGCCCACTTGACACCACTCACTGGACACCACTCACATGACACCACTCACATGACACCACCCACTTGGCACCACTCACTTGACACCACTCACTTGACACTTGACCCCACTCACTTGACACCACACCTGGTTTGACCCCACTCACTTAACACAGCCCACTTAACACCACTCACTGGACACCACTCACATGACACCACTCACTTGACACCACTCACTCGACACTTGACATCACCCAGGTTTGACACCACTCACTGGACAGTGGACACCACTCACTTGACACTTGACACCACCCACTTGACACTTGACACCACTCACTTGACACCACTCACTTGACACCACTCACTTGACACCACTCACTTGACACCACCCACTTGACACCACTCACTTGACACCACTCACTTGACACCACCCACTTGACACCACCCACTTGACACTTGACACCACTCACTTGAGACAGAACTCGCAGATGTAGAGTCTCTTGCACTTCTCGTACTCCTCCGGGTATGGCGAGTAGTACCAAGTGTCTATCTCGTAGTTACCGAACACGATGCTGTCGCAGTACTTGATCTTCGTGAAGTCTTCGTGTTCCCGCTCCAGAGCAGCAGTAGTGGGGTCCATCTCTGGGGGGCAGATGTTGTTGGGTCAGAAAATAGTAGGTCTCAGCTACTTCCGGTCAGGGTATCTATGACCTGACCGGAAGTAGCTGGGACCTACGGTCACAGCTGAGATCATGGAACCGGACTATAGTCCGGTTCCATGATCTCAGCTGTGACCGTATACCTTTGATAATGAACTCGGGACGCCTCGTCCATTATCCAACTTATACAGTCTCGGCTGTCGCCTCGACCATGTAAGTAGCGGCATACGGTCACCACTTCGACATGTGACCGCTTATTAGCTGGTTAGTAAGGTGGGGTCCATCTCCGCATAGGAAGTCTGTACATGGTTGATCTCATCGTGTTTCCGTTTCTGGTTCCTCGTGAGTTTTCGTTCCGGTTGCTCCTCGCTGTCGACCACGTGGTTTCCGTTCTTTATGTTGTCTATCCGGTCCGGGGTGACCCATTCGTCTAGACGCCGGTTCAGTCCCGTGTAGTGCACGTAGTACTGCACATGGTCCTGCAAGGGATCAGGGTTTCTGGTACATTACAAAGGGACAGGTTAACTGGCACATAGCACCAAGTACGTGGCGTTTTGTAGAAATTAGGGGATTTAAAGAAATTTATATTTCACGCGATTTTCGACTTGATAACATTGAAACAAGTTCAAATACGATAAATGCACGTGAAATTGAAGCCAGTTGCTGGATTTTAGCACGTGAGATCACATCGATGGGTTGTAGAAATAAAGAAAATGGACTGACCAAACCCAAGTCAGCAGGGGGTTACTTTACAGCAACCGTCCAACGGTTTTGGAGAGCTTATTCATTTTCAATATTGAAGTTTTGAGAAATAAACAATTCATTGAAAAACATTCTTCAAATTACAGAAGGATAACAGCATGCGATTCCTCAGTACAAATCGTACAAGAGTACACTAATACAGTACACTATAGTGCTGTAAAGAATAGGTTATTAACGATATCAGAAGACAATGCTGTCAAAATGCGAAGTAAAATTAAAGCAATTGAATACGCAGTGTATTCGTATAATTTAGCACATAATTATATTATTCGAATATACCTTCCCACAAATTTCCATATACATTCCTAATACAAATAGCATATGTTTATCAGTTTCAGCAGCAAAGTATTCCCTTCAACCTGAGAACGGTGCTGACATTGCAGCTGTACGTGGTTTTACAGCTCTCAAAGTGAGATGGTTTTAATTGCCACCAAAATAATCATTACTGTATACAATCGGTGGGGTTAAAACAATTGATTTCGAATTTGGCAACTTTGAATTTTCCAAGTGATATTTCACATTGTGAAATATCACTTGGACATTCGACAAGGGTTGCTAGTATAAAGTGCGGAACACTTGGACATTTGTGAAGGATTGCTAGTATCACTTGGACATTCGCCAAGGATTGCTAGTATCACTTGGACATTTGCCAAGAATTGCTAGTATCACTTGGACATTTGCCAAGCATTGCTAGTATCACTTCGACATTTGCCAAGGATTGCTAGTATCACTTCGACATTTGCCAAGGATTGCTAGTATCACTTGGACATTTGCCAAGGATTGCTAGTATCACTTGGACATTTGCCAAGGATTGCTAGTATCACTTGGACATTTGCCAAGGATTGCTAGTATCACTTGGACATTTGCCAAGGATTGCTAGTATCGCGGACATTTGCCAAGGATTGCTAGTATCACTTGGACATTTGCCAAGGATTGCTAGTATCATCACTTGGATTGCATTTTGGGACGCCAAGGATTGCTAGTATCACTTGGACATTTGCCAAGGATTGCTAGTATCGCTTGGACATTTTACAAGGATACTAGTATCACTTGGATATTTGCCAAGGATTGCTAGTATCACTTGGACATTGCAAGGATTGCT
>WFMF01000641.1:0-82019 GCA_011033025.1 Beroe forskalii | reverse complement strand
TTTAAGGCCAATTTTTTTTAAAAACGAAAACGTATTTCAGATAGAAGAGTAATTGCTAACGAATTCAATAAATACTTCGTTCCATAAGCTCCCTCATTAGAAAAGGCTTATATTCATTGATGATATTGATGATAATTATCGTAGGATGTTACCCTACCCTCGCGCGCGGCGCAACGTTCCACATTTGGACGTCACTTTGCAACCTCGCCCGGGATAGCCATCCAGTCAGAAGAAATAGACGGGCAACGTCCGTCGATGATAACAAATTCAATGAATACTTCGTTCCATAAGCTCCCTCATTAGAAAAAGCTTATATTCATTGATGATATTGATGATAATGGTATCAGAATAAATAATAATGGATTAAATAAAATATAAAGTTTTAAAGACTTCCCACCTGGTAAATTTACTGATGAACATAACTTATTGAGGGAGTTATTAATGAAGAGGAAATAAGAAATATAATAGCTGAACTTAAACTAGGAAATCTATAGTCACCAGTGATATACCATTCCATGTGATTAAATTTACTTCTCACATAACTGCACCAATTCTATCAATTTTGTACAACAAATGCCTGGTTGAAGGAAGGTGGATTAAGTATGAAGTCACATGTGTCATCGTGAGTCTATGCACCTCTCAACATTTGAATTCCATATAAATATGCAACTGGTTTACATCATCCTACTTGGAATATTCAAATCACATCATCATTCTATCAGTTTGAATTCTTAAATTCCACCCATTGCTCCAGCTGGAATTCTCGAATTCTACATGCTCCTCCAACGGAGAAACATGTAGCGGTGTACGACATTTCCCACAACTTAACTCATACCAATAAATCTAACCCAGACCCTAACCCATGAAATGTCCGCTCCCCGCAAGGAGCGGTTTTATTTATCAGATTCGAAGAGGCAATTTGAAACTTTGCAAAGTCCTATTTAAAGTAGAATAAGCTTTCTTAAGCGCATTCTAAAGAATACACTTAGCAGGAACATGAAAATGTGACGTATACAATGTGAATGGTAGGAACAGCGTACGAATGCCACAGCAGTACACGTGAATGCTATTAGGGGCTGGAACAACAGCTCCTAAATATCCTGACAGGGCTGGAACAACAGCCTAAGCACCTTAACAGGTGTCATGTTAGACAGCTCGTGTATCAAGATTCACAGATGGCACAAAACACAGAATAACACATTTCCGAGAAAAGCAATTAAAGGAGATACATAAAACCGTGTAGTATCGAAATGCAAATTGTTTTGTGGGAATATTTATTACAGTAACGCAGGAGTAAATGACTAACAGCAGTTATTTTTGAGTTTTTTGTTGAAAAAGCTGTTGTAAAATCCCACTTTCGAAAGCACAGACCCTGTGCCATAGACAAGTGTTTTACAAATTCTTCATCAAAATCTAAAAGTAGAGGCAAGCCCCGCGTAGGTTCACAAGGGACTGGAGACGAGACGTTTCTCGATAAAATGAAAATGGACGGCGAATAATTTCAAACTACGACTTTCCAAAAATAGGCGTCTTTCAACACGTTTTTCGGTATAAAGTTCTCAAGAATCAAGAAAGCAAAAATGCTCATAAGCTAGCTCTGGCATAAAATCTTATGTACATTTGCGATTGTTGGCAATACCGTACCTATTTCGACTTAAAAAGTCGCCAAGAATAGTCAAAAAGCAAATCTTGATGTGCGAAAACCAAGCCATCACAAGAATTCGTCTCCAGACATGTCGTTAATAGGTCAAAATATGCAGTATTTTAGGAAATTAGGATAGGCTGCAGTGATTTCAATTGCTTGATGTATTGGTGACGTCATCAGTATAGTGCATCAGTCCATGAGGCAATGTTGAGCAACGTAAGAAGGCGTGGCACAAGTCAGGAAAACAAAGCAGCAATGCAGAGGAGTCTGCAAGAATCTGTCAGAACTTCCATTCCATGATCTGATCATTGTCCGAACAAATTCAGGGATCATTGTCCAAGTAAAGCCTCTGAATACGTAAAATTTAAACGAAGGCTTTATTTAGCAAAGAAAAGTTTTAGAAGTTTTCAACGAACACAAACAAGTCAAAGGAAAGTTAATAAGCTGGACTTTATATTCCTCAGCAAAGTTTAACAGTATACTCTTCGGTAGAGTCTGTCTAGTCTATGCAGACTGCCCCGCAGTGATGATCTAAACTCTTGTCAAATGTGTATCAGCAGGGCTGAGACAGAACTCTGGCGGGAACGAAACAAAGGCTTGTGAGCACCTGTAGGTTTTATAAAGGAGCAGTATACTGCCGTGATTTGGAAAAAGGAAGTAACTAGCATGAACTTCGTTTCGAGATAATCGCACTTTTGCGTTTCACATTTTATCGACAATTTATTTTCGGATAGATATGGTGAAATTCATATATACTGAGAGGTGAATGATCATAAATTCTCGCTCGCTAATTTTTATTTCTATTCAATAATCAGTGCATCCACAGTAATGGGTTAATTGCTAATGATTTGAAAGAAATTCCGACTAAAACTGCAGTTACTTCCTTTTTCTGGGACATTTGTCAGTTACTTCTTTTATCTTGAAACAGCACACCAAACTATGTTCAGTAGAGGAAGTAACTAACACATTTTCAAGGTTTATTTTGAAAAAGGAAGTATCTATGTAAGATACTTCCTTTCAATTCTGGCCTTTATGAGAGTATTACCTAGAAAAAAAAGAAGTATAAGGCATGAATAATCAGTAAGATACTTCCTTTTTACAAATTATAATTTGAACACTCTGGAGAAAACTGTCTCAAAAGGGAAGTAAGTGCCCAATTTTCAGGTTTATCTGGAAAAGGAAGTATCTGCGTGAGATACTTCCTTCTTCCAGATAACAAAATCACAAAAATCGCTGAAATGTTCTCAAAAACTGCAGTTACTTCTTTTCGAGTTTTTCAGGAGCATTTCTCATTCCAATGACCTAGCTCATCTTGTAGAGCTCAACGAGCTGAAAATTTTGGTACCCATATCTCCAAAACTTCAAAATTTGCAGTTACTTCCTTTTTCCAGATCACGGCAGTATAGTGGGAGCTATTATGAAGGAGCAGCGAGTGTAGTGCGGTATAATACACGCCAGCAGTATACACATGTAAGTGCGTGCATAGTAAGTATATATCATGAGAGGCAGCTGTGCTGTGTGATTTCTAGATATAGAGGAGGAGGAGAACATCAGACCGCTATAATAGGTACTGGAGGATGAGGAGAAGAACAGATCAGTAGAAGGAGGAGGAGAACATCAGACCGGTAGAATACTGGAGGAGAAGAGGGGATGTTACGGAGAGCAGATCACTGTGCAAGTGTGCAGGACTATTGCAAGAGTATGGATTTAGTAGTCCGGTATGTCGATTGTAGATACACGCTGCGCAAAAATTCAGGATATTTCGGTAATCTGCCAATGCACACCTGGGACACAAGTAACAACCTGGGCACACCTGGGGCACATCTCGAGCATACCTGGGGCACAACGAAAAGGCGGTTTTCCGTTGTGCCCCAGATAATAGATATGATTTGTCCTTAGTGTGCCTGAGGTGTGCCTGAGATGTGCCCCAGGTGTGTATCGGCAGATTTCGTCGGTACCAATTCTTAATTTTGACTTTGAGAAGATGAGGAGTGAGCTAGTGAGGACGGACAGCCACTACATATAGACAGACACAGACAAACAGGCAGACAGACTACAGACAGACAACAGACTTCATGTCGCGCGCAAGTGAAAGGAAATTCTGTATTTCTGCACTCCTATTGGCAGATACCATAGCTACCACAGTGGAGGTGGTATGTAGGGATTCTCCGGCCACTTTCACAACCTTCCAATTCCGAATCCTACCTCAGTGCCTTTTTGTAAAACAAAAAGGCGTTTTAGCCGTCAGAACTCAGAGGTTTGGGATTATCTTGTCCAAGACTGCCCCGAAAGGCAGTGTGGTGGAGCGCCGGTGCCAACTACAGTGCGCGCTCTGGCTTTGTATTTCCACCCACACCCCGCTTCCTGGAACAGCCAGGAAGCGGGGTGTGGGTGATGGGCCACACTCCATTGGTTTACGGGACACGGTTTTATTTGAAAAAACGTCTGAGGACTGGGGAGGGAAGAATTTCAAGATGTGCAGTTCTTGGTCGAAGCGGCATGTACTGAAAGTTTCAAGCTTCAGTTTATGCACAACGTTAGCTCATACTTTGGGTCAAGTGGAGAGACCGGCCAAGTTCCAGTGAGCGAAGTGTAGTGAAGTATTGAGTAAGTTAGTACATTTAGTACAAGTACTTAAGTATTACATAATATTACGTACCGTATCTATAAAACTAATGGGTACTTATAGAACAATGACATGCCTATCATAGCTTACAGCAAACATTAATTCTACAAGGTAAACCAAATGGCGTGCCTTTTATATTACTTAGAGACAGAGGTAATTAACCCTGACCAAGTAACTAAAGTCCTTACCACGTGACCCCCGGTCTATGATTACACTTATCAATAAGAGCTGCTACAGGCTAGAACCTTCTAGCCTGGAAGAAAACAAGATCGGATTGATTAAACTTTACAACACTACTTTATACAAACAAATTTGAGACTTGAAGATGTCGTAGAACGACGAAATTGATTGTCATTAAAGAACCACATCGTTTACGTATTTTTTACTTCTACCATTGAGTCAAAAGAGAATAAATAAAGTAATCATTAATTGTAATCATGCGACTCTTATTCAACAACCCGATCCGTGAAATCGGGATTCAAATTCATGAATTTTTCAAAAATAACAAACTTTCAAAATAATTTACCAGCCATTTCAGTCCAAAGAAACGACGACTTGACATCCTTGCAGCAGGTGGACTTTGACGAATGACTTCCTCTGACCAACACCAGGACACCAGGGGGTCCTTTCCGAAACAGACTTAAGTCAAAAAAGCAGAGTTAAGTCAAAATTATTGTGAAAATTTGCAATTAACTTTTTTACTTAAGTCGGTTTTTGACTTAAGTCTGTTTCGGAAAGGACACCAGGCAAACAAGTAACAACAGAAGCAGATCAGTACTGCTCACTTGTAAGCAAAGAAACAGAGTGAAAGCTGTGACACAGACAACAGACTACAGACGCGAGGAAGTCAAAGTGTAGCTGATGGGTTGAATTTTAATCTACAAACTACAGAAATACTGTCGTTTGATCCGTCCATATCTCAGGGTTACAAATGGTAACATAATGTTAAGTACACTTTGTTATACACTGAGATAACCTGCAGTGGCACAGGTTGTTTGATTCTTCCCAATCGCCTTTTGTTTTACGAGTGCATACTACCTCTACCGGTACCTCCTTTTCTATTTCTTGACAAGCTCCAATTCAATTCGGTGCGCTTACGAAATCATACCTGGTATTCTCAAAATAGATTATTCAAAAAACATAGAGACATGAGTTGATCGAACCACTGAAACTTTGTAGTGCTATGCTTTGTAGTTTAAAATAGATATTGCTATCTGTAGACACAAACAATTGTTTGGACTTCAAACCCAGTCACAACGTTGGCCCACTCCAGATGTAAATTTAGGTCTACCATTATCTTAAAAGTATATTGCCTGAACCCCCCACCCCCTATGAATAGATAGAATGATAATTTATAAGTAGTATCAATGTAACTCACAGGTATCGATTTAGAGGTCTTGACACCATCCATGTGCTCAGAGTTGATCTGTTTTAAACTTGCAGTCGAGGAAAGCACTTCCAGCTCTGCATCAGTGGGGGCAGCACAAACCTCGGTGGGGGGTTCACAGCTAGCTTCATTGTCAGCACTCCGCTGAGAACAGACTGGGCAATGCAACCCCTCACTGGAGTCAATGTCAGGTCTGACAGAGTTCTGCAACCCCTCAGTGGACTCAATGTCAGACCTCTTCTGGTTTTCAGTGGAAGCTTCTTCACCAGGTGCTGCACTACCTACTGAGGAGGCTTGCTTGATCTGGTCTAGAGAGTTGCTCGGTAGACCCTCAGTTTCAGTACCCTTCTCTAGGGTCAGGATGGGAGGATCCCTCACCTCACCCCCCTCAGAAGCGCACTGCATGGATCTGTCCATCAAGGGGATGGGAGGATCCCTCACCTCACCCTGGTCAGAAGCACACTGCATGGATCTGTCTATCAAGGGGATGGGGGGGTCCTTCACATCACCCCCCTCAGAAGCACACTGCATGGATCTGTCCATCAAGGGGATGGGAGGGTCCCTCACCTCACCCTGGTCAGAAGCACACTGCATGGATCTGTCCATCAAGGGGATGGGAGGGTCCCTCACTTCACCCTGCTCAGGAGCACACTGGATGGATCTGTCGATCAGAACATTCAGCACATCACTTGGGGCTGCTTCATGGGGTCCAGGAACACTAACTCCTGATTTGCGAAGTGGATCCTCCGCTGCCACATCATTGAAATAATCCGGAAAGGAAGCCGGTATTTCCTCTCCCTGGACTGTCTTCAGCATGAGCCCCCATAAGTCCTCTGAGGTCTCAGTGCACTTGTCTGAGGTGTCACTGTCCTGCTTCAAACTGCACACCACTCGGGGCTGTTTGGAGGAGGGGCTGGATGTTTTCCAGTCCTCTGCTATGATAACTCCATCCCCAATGCCTACTGAGACAGGGCCGTGGTCCGGACCCAAGTTCTTGTACTTTTTCTTCCGTTTGCTGCGGGGCACGCACAGAAAGTGGGAGGAGGACACCATGCTGGGATGGGAGCTACTGGGGTAGAACGGTCAAATAATGCTGGGATGGGATCTACTGGGGGTAGAACGGTCAAATAATGCTGGGATGGGAGCTACTAGGGGTAGAACGGTCAAATAATGTTGGGATGGGAGCTACTGGGGGTAGAACGGTCAAATAATGTTGGGATGGGAGCTACTGGGGGTAGAACGGTCAAATAATGTTGGGATGGGAGCTACTGGGGGTAGAACGGTCAAATAATGTTGGGATGGGAGCTACTGGGGTAGAACGGTCAAATAATGTTGGGATGGGAGCTACTGGGGGTAGAACGGTCAAATAATGTTGGGATGGGAGCTACTGGGGGTAGAACGGTCAAATAATGTTGGGATGGGAGCTACTGGGGGTAGAACGGTCAAATAATGCTGGGATGGGAGCTACTGGGGTAGAACGGTCAAATAATGCTGGGATGGGAGCTAGAACGGTCAAATTGGGGGTAGAACGGTCAAATAATGTTGGGATGGGAGCTACTGGGGGTAGAACGGTCAAATAATGTTGGGATGGGAGCTACTGGGGTAGAACGGTCAAATAATGTTGGGATGGGAGCTACTGGGGGTAGAACGGTCAAATAATGCTGGGATGGGAGCTACTGGGGGTAGAACGGTCAAATAATGCTGGGATGGGAGCTACTGGGGGTAGAACGGTCAAATAATGCTGGGATGGGAGCTACTGGGGGTAGAACGGTCAAATAATGCTGGGATGATGGGAGCTACTGGGGGTAGGTCAAATAATGCTGGGATGGGAGCTACTGGGGTAGAACGGTCAAATAATGTTGGGATGGGAGCTACTGGGGTAGAACGGTCAAATAATGTTGGGATGGGAGCTACTGGGGGTAGAACGGTCAAATAATGTTGGGATGGGAGCTACTGGGGTAGAACGGTCAAATAATGTTGGGATGGGAGCTACTGGGGTAGAACGGTCAAATAATGCTGGGATGGGGGATGGGGTAGAGCTACTGGGGTAGAACGGTCAAATAATGCTGGGATGGGAGCTACTAGGGGGTAGAACGGTCAAATAATGGGAGCTACTGGGGGTAGAACGGTCAAATAATGCTGGGATGGGAGCTACTGGGGGTAGAACGGTCAAATAATGCTGGGATGGGAGCTACTGGGGGTAGAACGGTGAAATAATGCTGGGATGGGAGCTACTGGGGGTAGAACGGTCAAATAATGTTGGGATGGGAGCTACTGGGGGTAGAACGGTCAAATAATGCTGGGATGGGAGCTACTGGGGGTAGAACGGTCAAATAATGTTGGGATGGGAGCTACTGGGGGTAGAACGGTCAAATAATGTTGGGATGGGAGCTACTGGGGGTAGAATGGTCAAATAACCCTTCAGTAAGAAAACATAACACAAGTCTTCATTTATCATATAGAAATTAATTATATAGAAATTACTGCGCACAAAAGAAACAATTATATACAACTAAAAGCAAGAGAAATTAATAAATGAAGAGCAATATGGTCAGGGGTAGCAACTATATACGTCGTACAAGCGTGTAACCTTTAATAGTGCCGCCGGACAACACAATCAGCCCTCCAATATGTTGTTATGGTTTGTTGAATGGGACCTAGAACAATGGAAACACAGAGCAATGCTCTTGTATACAGGTCTATGCTCCCTCTCCAACAAGCCTTGTTTAAAAAGTTGTAATTACTTAATTACACGAGCACGTGTAATTACTAACAAGGCAACTCTGAAACAAAACTATATACTTTGGGTATAGAGGTATGATGTTTCCAGTGTATGAGGGAATGATGTGTTTCCAGATCGAGGAATACCATAATTGCACACACCAGATGATGGTAGACGTGAAAAGTCACGTATATGAACACAAAACAGCAGGGAGAGAACTGAATAATTATCATGTATATAAGATAATTGCAACATAATTAATTGATAAATCGTAATCAAACTCAAAAGAAGATTGTAATCACTATATTACATGCAGTGAATTTGTAACATTTGAATTATGTAATGGCAATACCCGCGCCTTCTGGTATGCACTAGGGTTACAGGGGTCCCAGGGAATAGCTGGAAACAGCAATGAAGACACCAATTCAGGGGGCACTTACAAGATGCTAATAAAGTAGTAATATGTACCCGAATTAATACACACAGTTTCGCAGTAAAGAAGGCTGGTCGCAAGGATCAGATTCCAAGAAGTCTAGAAGTCTTGCGGCATGAAAGGGAGAGTGACACGAAAAGTAGTCGGAATCTATAAAAATGGCACTTATGATTATTACTAACTTACAATTTACAATTTACTTACTAACTTACATTAGACAATTCCTGTCTTACGGACTATTGGACATTATTAAGATTGCCGCACTTTACAGAGGCAGCGCACTGTATAGAGACAGGCATCTCTATACAGTGCGCTGCCTCTATATAATAGTGCATTATCTGGCTCATAGAAACCATCCCTCAGGGGAGTTGCAGTGAATAAAGAGATTTACAGAGAACTAAAAATATTAAACCCGCAAATGTTCAAATATAATATAGATTCGTCCGGGTTATTGCGTGAGGATTTAGCCAGCGGGAGGGGATAAAAAATAGAGCGATAGACACGCTGGCATAATCCCTCTATCAAATACATTCACTGTCTCTATCACATAGTTTCAGTGTATTGTACTCCTTTCAAACAACACGCACTCTTACTCGCAACATGTATACCAAATGTTTCGTTCCCACGAGAATCTCTCTAAACATGTAATTACCGTCCCACGTGACTCACACGTGCCACTGTTACTGTACCAAATCAAGGTCACGTGTTGCGCGCGACGTGCCACTGCTTTCAGGCAATATCCTTCAGCAAACGGTTCTCATTCTCTCATACACAGTTTTTGCACTTAATTTCTGTTTCGTTTCGCCGTTCTGGCTCTGCTTTACTTGTTAACACGGCGAGAGGTCAATTACCTCTTTGCATGCTCCTGCAGATTATCGTAATGCCCTAATATTCGTCGATATTGTGTTTGTTGTTTCGATTCTTTGATTGATATTGTTTTTGTTGTTACATTTGTTATCGTACAATAGTCCTCTTTGAAACATACTCCTGTTTAATTCATAGACTTATTTCTGTTCATGAACCATCCTTCTCCTGCCATCCTCAAGTCAATTCTGCAAAGTTTCAAATCAACCATTCAAAGCACTGAATCTCTTGAAAAGCTGAAATGCTTGTTCTGCCAATTGTATTACCAGTTATTTCCATTAGTTGTGTTTTTAGACTCTCATGCAATAACCCGGACTCATCTATAATACATAGACACGGTGCTCTCAGAGTTTAAAATTCATTCTATAGAGCCCTGCGAGAGCAGGGCTCTATGTAATATTTAAATGTCAATAGCTGGAGACATTAAATAATTAGAAGTGCGAGGCGAAGCGAAATCATATTTCTGCAGTGAGTCTGAGCCTCTAAAGTACTATAGTAGTCGAACGGTGTACAAAAACACACCCTGTACACAACAAGCACACATTCCCTTATATGGTAATAATAGAAAATGCTTGTTAACACAAAACAAAAGCATAACTCAGCCGTTTTGAGCAATTTTGATCAAACTTTCAGGATATTACGGGCAAGATATGACCAATACATTCCTGGAGTAGCTAACAGTTCTGACCCTCAGAAATTGAGATATGACAGATAAACCGGTGTTTTGTTTAAAGTTACCGCTTAACAACTGGCTTTTCGGTCATAACTCCCTTCTGGAGCTCAAAATGAATCTAAACTTCACTGAGATGTTGCTTTATGAAGCTCTAAATATCCTGAAAGTTTCATCAAGTTTGCTCAAAAACCTCGGAGATATGCACATTTTAACGCAAAGCAAAGGTCGCGTAGATGTGTATTTGAATTGGTGTGTCATAACAAACACATGATATAAAGCGCGAGTAGAACACGACTCTACGCATATAGTACTACCCTTTAAATCGGTCAAAACTTGTCGTGAGACTACTATACTCAGATAGAACCCGCTACGCGGGTTCTATCTGAAATAGATCCCTTCGCGCACCGTGTCTATGTATTTTCTAGAAACTTTTCTCCTAAATTTGATACATATCAAGCTAAAACTTTCAGAATAATAATATGCAAAAACAATTAAGTTTATGTATGGCCACTATTGAGAAAAACTTAAATCAACACAATTTCTAATGAAGTGATAAGCTTTAAATAAGCACTTGAAAATTGGGCGTGGCCCTCCCGCGTTTATAATTCCAGGTTCAGTACGAACAGCTATGGTGTCAGATGTTGGTATACCTACACAGTGTGTTTCTCAACAGGGTAACTTGACAAACTGTACTCGGTTTGGTTGTGTGAAAACAATGAAATACAACTATTAGAAGGAAAGAAAACAAACACAAGAGCTCTCCACTTTTTTTAGAACTTTCTAATTACCCTAATTAGGCATACTTAATCACTGCGAAAAGTCAGCAATGCCATTAAGATGGCAGGGTCTAAACAAAATAGACGGGCGAAGGGCTAAGATTTGGTCTATAACAAACGGTTTTGATCGCATAACTGGAGTTTACAAGGAGCCCTAAAACTCTGGCTGTGCCTGGTTAGAGAACATGCACATAATGGCACCTGAAGATGGAGTATTTAGGTTGATTTCATGCCGTTTAGACGAGCACAATGTCGCATGGACCCTCACGTGTATGCTGTGGAGTAATAGGCAACGACTATTGCTCTTTGGGTTTCATTAAAGATTTAGTAACGTGTAGTGCTAGAGTAAACTAGTGTAGTGCTAGAGTAGTTTTAAACTTTCTGAAATCGTTACTATAGGCGCCTGATACACCCGTATACGTTTACAAAGGACATTCTCACAGGCTGTCTTCTGCATGTACTGTGTTATCATAGTTCATGTAAACACAGTCTTACAGTGATAATTGCCTCCATGTGACCCCCCTGGCATTATGAGAAGAGGAAGAAATCTGCAATAATATATGCACTTTCTAAGAATGCTATTTTGGAAACTAAGAAATACTTCCAAAATCTAAGAAATACTTCCAAAATCTAAGAAATACTTAGAATAATGAGCCACCTGCCATCCTTAATTATAAGGAGTACACAAGTCTTCTAGAGTTTAATGAGCAAAAGAAACCAAGATTTTCATAATTAGGACTTAATAAAGCTAAAATAATTACGAAATCTGAGTTCACATCGGAAGTTTGATAATGGTACAAATATATTTCACCCCAACATATCGTCTGTTAATGTTGAGAGGGAGATTAGCACGAAGCTAACAACCTAATATACACGTTTAATGGCTATTAAAGACAACAGGTCCCACGCCGAGCACGGGTTACAGAGTCATGATCTGTCTTAGTCCCGAAGACTGATTCAAAACAATGCGATTTCAAATAAGTGCATTTTAAAATAGCAGCAGAGCGCGGGGCCTCATGGGATCATGTCCAAATCTGCCGTAACTTAAAGAGAGATTATACTATTGGTGGAAGGAGAGGTGATGGCATAACGGCGATGGCATAACGGCGATGGCGTAACATGAAGAGAGATTATACTATTGGACATTGGTGGGCAGAGCGGTGATTTCATAACGCGTATTTTGTGCAGGCCGTTTGATTACAAGAGTCCTCGATAACTCTAGATACTAACAATTGCGCGCACAACTCTACAGTCTACAGTAACCAACTGTTGTGTTGAGTTGCGCGCAATTGTAAGTACCTAGAGTTACTATAATCAAGGAATCCCTTTTGAGCGGTCGATACACATATGCGTAAGGGGTCATGAGCCTAGAGCAACAGAATAGAAGGGGAACGTGAGCCATTCCAAGACAACACAAATGTTTCGACCAGAAAGTGGAAATAGAAAGAGCAAAGAAATGGAAGAAACAGTTGAAATGCCACCGCAACATATTATCAGATACCACAGATCCTATGAGCTAATCAGCTGAAAGATTGAAACTATTTGAGCTCTTAGAAAAGGAGCGACAACAAGGAAACTCATGAGGAAAAAAGTGGAAACCATGATATTGCAGACAGCAGTTCGCGGTAATTTACACAGAAGTTGACTTCATGAACCATGATATTAGATAGGCGATAGGGTTAACTGAAGCACCCGAAGTGCCCCCAACCCTACAGATTTGGAAGTCATAGATGGGGATCATACCCTTAACGAAGCATGGGTCGGCATTCGGTATGTCTCATTTAGGTATTCTGACATGAATTATGCGCACAAACAATAACCGTACTCGCTTATTAAGGAGTACAGATTCTTCACTCTAGCATATCTCTAGAGTAGCGACTAAGTAGTAATTGGATGCCAATTAACCTTAGTACTTTAACAAGTAAGATCTGTGGCTCATACTTTCAGCCAATCTCTACCGAGCACGGAAGCTGGCCAATTCACGGAGTAATTCACTGCCAATTAATGATAAGAGGAATTCTTATTAAATGGACTGGACACTCGAAAATATTGAGAATTTGATGATTGACAAATATTGACTTTCACTCAGAGTGAGCTTAAATAGCAAGATTTCAACCGATTTAATTTATTTTGACTTTGCAAAAGCATGTTTGATAGTGTTTATCATAATTTATTCTTGAAAAGGTGCAATATAAGTTCGGCATGAATGGCTTTCTGCTAGGATATTTTGAAATGGTAGGCAACAATTTGTGTCTTTTTCAGGAATTCCCCAGTTCCTTCCGGGGTACCCCAAGGGCAAAACCAAAGTGACAAACATATCCACTTAAATCCTATTACCAGACGAAAACTGCAAACAAATTTATGACCGTACAATTTAGCACCGAGACATACGATCTCTCCAAAAATAGGTTGAGAACAATAAAATGCTGTATGGCTTCCGCCTTGATAAATGTTAAGTTTAAACTATAAATTAAAACTATGAATTAAGTAATGAAGGTAGTAGTAAGTTTGATTCCACTAAACTAAACCCGACTATGTTGACAATGAGTAGGATAATACAAATCTAGGCTGACAATGCCATGCTTTGCATGCTACTCCTAAACCCACTGCTAAACTGCTACTGCTAAGCAGTGGTGTAATTAGAGTCGCACTAATTTAGAAGGAATCATGAACAAATGAACATGTGCATGAAGGGTTCAATGAACATTTAATGAACATGTTCATTTAATGAACATGTGTATGACGGGTTTAAAATACACAGTCAAATACAGGTCAAGTAGGAGCATAATAACCATTATCCAAGTCGCAGTAAGGCCGCAGACACTTCAACACACGAAGTGTGGAGACGAATGGATGAGGTCATTATCAGGGTCTACAATGGCACTCTTAGGCTGATGTAACAACAGGTGGGCACAGCTAACCTACCACTGACTACATAGACTGTGTGATCAATGGAAACAGACAACGCAGAATTAGTAAGAAATATTGCGAATTAAGTCACCAAAGAGTAGTACAATACTTAACAGCAACACTTTACACTAAAGTACTGTGGGCAGCTAGTGGGCAGATGGTAGTAACATAACCCTTAGTAAGTAGCAGACACCTGTTCTGAAATCCGCCACATCGCCAGAAAACTGCTCTTACACCAGTTCTTCACGAAACCTCTTACAACAAAACCATCTGGTTCAAGTGAAGTTCCTGCTCACAGAAAACTGTCGCAGACTGGAATGTTATGGGAAGTACTGGGTAATGAGTACATCCAGATGCTGCATATGCTAAATACTATATCGGGCATTTCTCGGCGGGGGCTGGCGTTGCGCGGAGCACCATCAATGTTCTTGATGCTGTCGGCACTGGAGGGTGGGCACAAATATCCATGACACCCATGTTAACGTCCACCACTTCATAACGCCAGGATCATTGGAAGTGACTCGCCTCACTAACTTTCATGTCTTATTATACTGACGAGTAGGTCAGCCTGACCTGGTCAGTTATTAGACACATCACGTCATGAGGTTTCCTTATTAGGATGAAACCACTAATGACCCACAAATTATGCTAATATGGAATTATAAGGTTATTACGTTACTATGACAGCAGAACCACACTATATAATTTAGCAATAAACCACACTGTTTAAATCATAACGTCTGTCCAGACATGTCATTACTATTTACTCTAACAATTAAAACCATTCAAAGGTCAAGAACAAAGAGCTAGACCCACATTCTACAGAACAGACAATATTACATTCTACAGTACAGACAATATTACATTCTACAGTACAGACAATAGTACATTCTACAGTACAGACAATATTACATTCTTCAGTACAGACAATCTTACATTCTACAGTACAGACAATATTACATTCTACAGTACAGACAATATTACATTCTACAGTACAGACAATATTACATTCTACAGTACAGACAATAGTACATTCTACAGTACAGACAATATTACATTCTACAGTACAGACAATATTACATTCTACAGTACAGACAATAGTACATTCTACAGTACAGACAATATACATTCTACAGTACAGACAATATTACATTCTACAGTACAGACAATAAACAGTACATTCTACAGTACAGATTCGATGCTAACCACAGTGATCTTGAAGGGAATTCTACTGTCACTATCCCCGCCATGCTTGTAGTAAAGGTAGTCATCAACACAATGGAGAACTTGGAAAAGAGCTACACGCCGGTCATCCACAACGTTTTTACCTCCACGAATGCTTCCTCCCCCCATAGCTAGGTATGGGAAATCCATCATACCAACAGATGCAATGCAAATATCCTTATCAGGTTTCTCAGGCTTTTCCTTGTCGACATACTTGTTCGAAGCAAGGTAGAAAGCATATCTACTAAAATTTGCCCGATATTCAAACAAAGGGCAAATGACCTTTTCCTGGAATGTTGCCAACGACAAAGCTGCAGGAACTCTGACAACCCTTTGTATCTGCTGCTTTATGCTGAGAAGATCTATTCTTAAAGTCATTGTAGCTTTTATATTGTGAGTAATATTTGATATTTCATTCATGAATGAATCTTTTGGTGCATCATTTATGGTGGGAGAACCTAACAAATTGGCTCTCATTAATTGCTGAACAAACATTTCATCAGAATTTTTGTCCCAGGTTTGTGATAATGTCCTCAAACTGTCTAACTCATCATCACTATAATTGCAATCATCATAAGGGTCGATGTAATCTTTAAGCATCGCGTCTCTTATCTGTTTCTCCCTATCATTTCTATCATCTTCGTCACTAATGTCACTATCATCAGATGAGGAATAGATGGGTTCACCTCCAATATTCTCATTGTACCATGCTCTGTTTTTACGGAGAAGCCTTCCATAACATGATTTACTACTGACATCATGACTCAAGAAAGCCAGTTTTAACTTCTTGTTTTCTTCAACGAAAGATTGTTTGACAAGAACACAAGGGATCTGTTCTTCAGATACAGATTCTTCATCTCTGCTAGAAGAGGGACCCTGCAAAGACATCTGCTGATTCTGCAGCGGTATCGGGTTGTAGGTAATTTGCTATAGGGAATTGAGGTAATTAGTCAGATAAGCTGCTCGGGATAATCTTAACAGTTAACTCTGCTCAATTCTCTGATTTTACAACCTAATATGACTACGCAAATAGTTTTGAAGTCTTATATCAATCATAAAATACGTAAGGAATGAGGAAAAAGATGGATTGCATCTCCACTTTATCAAGAACTCAAGTAATGTGTCTACATAAAAATGTTTGTGCTGTAGTGTACAGGTTGCTTCATGAGCTTATTAGCGTCCAGGTCATCCCAACCAGAGCCCCCATCTAAGCAAGAGACCAGCCCCAGGTGCAGGATCTCCTACTATAGGGGGAGGGTGCAGGCTGGGATATAAATTACTGGAGAAAATAGAAATAATTACTTTTACTAGTAGCTGCTGCAGTATTAGAACCGGGTGCCAATTGCTGGAGAAAATAGAAATAATTAGTTTCACATTTTCACAAGTAGCTGCAGCAGTATTATCATTAAAAAGGGTGCCAAAATCAGAAGGGTACTAACAACTTAACAAAACTAATACAGGAGTAAAAACTTAAAAAGAACAGCAAATTTAATGTCAACCAAAGAAAATGTAAATCTCTCTTTACAACGCTTACAATTCATTGCATATATTATGTTTAATATGTGCGTACAAAAGCATATCAAGTTACACAGAGGTACGAATGGCTGTCAGGATGGCAGCCGTGGATCAGATGTTTCTTGTCTGTTGGAGAACCTGCACAACTTTAGCACACAGCGAAAATGGCTAGATTCCATTTTTATTAATTCAATCCTCATGGCAGGAGTTTTTTTATCGAAAATGACAAAATTACAACACAGAGAAATACAAACAACATAAATACACAAAATTTGTTTATTGTCATCGAAAGCTAACTTATTTCTTGATTTTTGTCTTTGTGTGAAGGCCAGTCTTTTGTTTGACACTGAGAATCGCAATAGTAGGCTGCTTTACATTTGCCACAACGGGCTAGATTCCTCCCAGCTCCCAACTCATGCTCCCGTTTCCCACAACCCATGTACTTTTCCTTTCGTCCCTGATTTCCCATTTTGTTACTATTAGCACCTAATAGCATAGACAACATACCAGAAGTAGTTGTGGCACATCAACACAATGGAGAACTTGGAAAAGAGCTACACGACGGTCATCCACAATGTTTTTCTCTTCACGAATACTTCCTCCCCCCTTAACTAGGTATGGGAAATCCATCATAGATTTGAATAGATTTGTGCGTAGGTATTCTGTCAGAAGGTTGTCTGTAGATTAGGTATTCCGTATGTAGTAGTAGAGTAGACATATTGCGAATGAGATACCTTGCCTGGATGAACCCCCCATATATACTAGCAGTAACGAGATACCTAACATGATGTTATTCAGAATTCCAGCTGAAACTGGAGTCAATCCAAACACAGTGTCAGCTGCCTTCAATGACACCAGTGTCAGCTGCTTCCCTGACACCAGTGTCAGCTGCTTGCCTGACACTTGTTTCATCTGACACATTTACTGTGTTTTTCCACTGCTCCTCCCTGCTCCTCCACTCCTCCATCGCTGCTTCGCGCGTGGGAAACCTACTTTTAAGGTGTATAGGGAAACACAGAAAATACAACCCTCCCTGTTGTTTCCCTCCTGTTGTTTAGGTGTAAGTAAACAGTACCATACCTTGACACATAATGATTTTGACATGTGTGTGAAGCATCATGTGTAATGTACCATTGTATATACCTACAAGACAATTTGTAATCGTGTAAGAGCATCAGTTATGCTCCCGTTCCCTAGTAATTTGTGTGTCGTTTATTTTCAACCATTGTACGGTTGTATGTTTACAGTTTTATGTTATAATTTTAACGTAGCTTTTAGTTCATCTTTTATTTTACTCATTTTACTTATTTTAGGGATTTGCATATCATAATTTATTAAAATTTAAATATTCGTATTGTAAAATTTCAGCACTGAAGATGATGTCGAACATCGAATTTTAATTGAAGACCATTAACCTTTCATTTCCCTTGTACGTCGCAATTAGAGGAAAATTAGAATTTACTTCAATCATCGGTTATTAAACAATGCGACTTATGAACATCAGACTGCTAGAATATCTGATCATTGATCTAGTTATTTTTTTTATCAAAAATGACAAAATTATACAACAGAGAAATACGAAAAACAGAAATACACAAAATTTGTTTATTGTCATCGAAATCTAACTTATTTCTTGATCTTTATCTTCGCACAAAAAGCTTTGTGTATAGGCCAGTCTTTTGTTTGACACTGAGAATCGCAATAGTAGACTGTTTTGCATCTACTACAACGGGATAGACCATTGCAGATCCAAATCTCGCTCATTCTACAAGCCATACACCTTTTCGGTTGTGTCTGACTACTCAGTTCATTAATACCATGAATCGTAGACAATGGAGCAACAGTACTTTTCATATAAGGCATTTTGTTTAAAGCTTCATGAATCCGGGTGTTTGCTGTTTTCACATCAAATTTATCAAGGTCGAGTTCTTCGCCTTCCTGAAGTCTTAGATTTTGTCTTGCTTCTCTAACGAGACTCAGATGATGGTTATTTGGATTTTGACATACATCAATGAACCAGCAGAAGGCTTCCATGCCTGACAGATTATGGCTGTCTTTTGAATATGAATCTTCCCACTCATGGATTTTGGTAACAATACTTTCATCTGGTACAGGACCTCTCCCACTTAACACTCTTACATCATTCAACTTAGCACCATGTGCCTTCTTTTCAATTCTAACGACAGTTATTTTGAAGGGAAGTCTATCATCATCTGCATCACCATGATAGTAGTAAAGGTAGTCATCTATACAATGGAGAACTTGGAAAAGAGCTACTCGCCTGTCGTTTACAACGTTTTCACCTCCACGAACCTGAGCTCTTCTCTTATTCACTAATGAAAAATCCATCATACCAACAGATGCAATGCAAATATCCTCGCGGTAATCCTCAGGCTTTTCCTTGTCGACATACTTGTTTGAAGGAAGGTAGAAAACGTATCTGTTTGGTTTTGAATGGTATTCGAACAAAGGACAAATTACATTTTCCTGTAAACTTGCCAACGACAAAGCCGCTGGAACCCTGACAACTCTTTGTATTTGTTGGTCGATGCTGAGAAGATCAATTCTTAAATTCAGCATTGCATTTCTGTTCGCATTGATGTTTGAAATTTCGTTCATGAATGAATTTGTAACAGGTGTACCATCTGATTCCATTATCATTTTTTCCTCAGGAGATCGATTATTAGCAAAGTCGTTACGGTCTCGTGTGTATTGCCTCAAAAATTCCAACCCATCATCACTATTGTTGCTATCATCGCAAGGGGAAATGAAATATTTTATTTCTTGAGAATGTATCACTTCGTATTCTTCTTCATCAACATCATCACTATCAGGTGAGGAACAACTGAGTTCACCATCACAATTCTCATGGTACCACGCTCTGTGTTTATGGTACAGCTCTCCAAAAAATAACTTACTATTCCAGTGAGGATCAGGTGTCTTCTTGCTTTCTTCATATTGTTTTCCACGGAATCGACTCAAGAATTCCAGCTTTATCTCCTTATTTTCTTCAACAAATGATTTGACAAGAACCCGAGGGACTTGCTCTTCAGATGAACAGTCTTCATCTGTGCTAGTAGAGGGACCCTTGATTTTGGTCTTCACACAAACAGCTTTGTGTGAAAGCCAGTCTTTTGTCTGACACTCAGAATCGCAATAGTAGGCTGCTTTACATTTGCCGCAGCGGGCTAGATTCCTTCCAGCTCCCAACTCATGCTCCCGTTTCCCACAAGCCATGCACTTTTCCATCCGGGTCACCTTACTCATTTCATTAAGATCAGAACCAAGAGTCCCACAAAACTCTAAATCAGCTGAAGTAATGGTACCTTTCATGATGGGCATTTCGTATGAGGCCTCACGAATCCGCTTATTTGCTGCTTTCACATCAAATTTATCAAAATCTAGTTCTTCGCCCGCTTGAAGCCTCAGATGTTGTCTTGCAACCTCAACGATTCTGGGGCAATATTTATTTGGATTTCGGCAAAATTCAATAGACATAGAAAAGGCTTCCATACCTAGTATCATCCTTTCCTCATATAGATCATCCCTCCCAGTGGCAACGCCACGTTCGTCTGGTATTGGACCTCTCCCACTTACGACTCTTACATCTTTCAGCTCAGGGTCAGATGCCTTCTTTTCGATGTTAACCACAGTGATCTTGAAGGGAATTCTACTCGTATTATATTCTTTCTCACATCCCCAACCATGTTTGTAATGAATGTAGTCATCTACACAATGAAGAACTTGGAAAAGAGCAACCCGCCGGTCGTCAACAATGTTTTCACCTCCACGATTGTTTCCTTCAACAGAACTACCAAGCCCTAAACCGTTCCTTTCAATAGATGTAATACATATATCCTTATCGCAATTCTCAGGCTTTTCTTTGTCAACATACTTGTTGGAAGCTAGGTAGAAAACATATCTGTTTGGACGGTATTCAAACAAGGGAGAAATAACCTTTTCCTGGAATATTGCCAACGACAAAGCTGCAGGAACTTTGACAACCCTTTGTATCTGCTGCTTTATGCTGAGAAGGTCAATTCTAAGAGTCAATATGGCTTTTCTGTTTTCAGTAATATTTGATATTTCGTTCATGAATGATTCTGTAGCAGGTGTTTGACATCCATTTTTATCAGCAATAAATTTTTCGTAGCTTATTGATAATTCATCAGGAGCTTCGTCAAATTGTTGTGTTTCTGCCCTCGAACTGTCCAAGCCATCATCACTGTTGTTGCAATCATCATCAGGGTCAATGTAATCTTTGAGCAACGTTTCTCTGAACTGTTTCTCCTTTTCATGATCTTCGTCACTATCATCAAATGAATACCAAAGAGGTTCACCTCCACAATTCTTATTGTACCATGCCATGTATTTACTGAGTAGCCTTCTATAGTAACTTTTACTAAGCCTGGTACTGACATGCCGATTCAAAAAATCCAGTTTTAACTTCTTGTTTTCTTCAACGAATGATTGTTTGACAAGAACACGAGGGACTTGCCCTTGAGATACAGATTCCTCATCTCTACTAGAAGATGGACCCTGCAAAGACATCTGCTGATTCTCCAATGATATCTTGTTGTACTTTGCTATAGGGAATTAAGCTATTTAAGATGATTATAGTTAACGTCAGATTTGCAGTTCAATGGATTTTAGTGTATATTTCAGTCCATAGAACCCTTGAAATCTTGAAGAACTTAGTCCAAGGGACTCAGGGAGTGGTTACTGGTGAGAATTATAATCCCAAATAACCTGATTTTTGCCTATATGATAAGTCATTTCCTACATTGATAATTTTATATGATATATTTGTTTGCAAATATATGATCATAACATACATAGCGAATGAAGGGTCACAAAGTGTTGTAATATTACAGTAACACAGCAGTACCTCAGACAACAGCAGTGTTCACAACATACCCAAACATCAATGAATAAAAAGAGAACAAGCTAACAAGGCAATTTCAATTATGAAAGCACTGAATATTGAATTTTCACCGTACACACATATGAGAATTTTATTTGGAGATAAAGAAGCCTATCTTGACAAATTTAAAACCTGTGCCAGGACAAGAGATATTGACAACCAATGCCTTGGCCCTGAGTTCTACAAAAGGGAGAACAGCAAACCACTTTTAATAAAAATGGTATAATGAATGTCCGAAACCTTCACATCTACCTGCGGTAACGAAATTTTTCAAAATACTCAAATTTAGAACCCCCATATGTATGTTCGAAAACTTTTTACTATCCAAAAGGAATGGAAAAGAAACCAGACTGTTAACTCCCTACCCCATCTAATAGCTTTTTCTATATAGGTAGCCTCATATGGAATGTTGTCGAGAACTCATCAAAATTTATGATTTTTCATTCAAAATAGGTCCTACTAAATCACAAATCAAAGAAAAAATTCAAAATCCAAAACGAAGGTGATCCATGTGATTGGCAGCATGGGACCTGTAACACTCTGCAGTATCATCAGTACTAAACTTTATCTCGAAGCCTCCATAAATTAAAGACTATACCCTGTGCATGAAAAGTAGGCAGGAAAGATGACAGCCATTATCATATCATGATGTAGTGAGTTGATGACGTCATACCGCCTATTTCTCGTGCACTGCGTTTAATTTGAGAATTTGCAGCAGTTACACATAATTAAGTTATCTGTAATCACAATAAAATGAAAACCATGTCCAGTCTCTTGTTACATTGAAACATTCAGCCAAATTCATAAAATGTTTTACATTTGTTGACATAATGTTGTTTATTTAATAAGTTGATATTATGTAACTTAATGAGTTTAACATTAAGTATGTTGAAAAAGTTTGAAACTCATCCATTTTAAGAAAATTGACTTCGCCTACATTATACAAACACAATAAAATATTCTTATAATGATATATACTAGAAACAAAGACTATCCCTAGCTTCAAGTGCTGGTACACTTAAAGAGCTTAATAAGCCTCCAACCTTGCGACCTTGCGTTTCGCCAGCACTTGTAAGCTCTCCCTCACTAGGTAGGAGGTCATCTAAAGGCGTGGGCTAAGTCAAAATCAAAGAAATTTTACTCCCTGATCACTTTGTTAGAATGTCCCAATGTTATACAATTCCCCTACACCCTGATATCAGAACCTATCATCTGTATTAACTACAATGTTAGAGTTTCCTATCACCCTGAAACCAGAATCCCCCTATTAGAATATTCTAATATCATATTGATTTCAATATTACCCTGAAACCAGAATTTTTATCATATTTTGTATATATTCAGTATTTAGGTGTGTATAAAGAAATGCGAAATAAACTTTTGTTTTATTCTGAACTTTTGTTTTATTCACTTATTGCAAGTTTAATAACTCCAGAGGAATATCAAGTTACATGAAGGTACAAATTGCAGTCAGCATGACGGCCTGCTATGAACAGTGAACTGTGGAACAGCTTGTGTAAACGTCTAAGAATGCATAATAATAATGGAAGATTTTTTACAAAGTATTGTTTTTTAGTAGAATGATGAGTACCTACCTACCTATTAATGAATAGGGGCAAAGATCAGAACAGCAGCGCCACAAGGGCGCCACGGTAATGCCATGGTGAAGCCATGATAATACCACTTTGAAGCCACAAGGAAGCTACCAAGGCGCCAGGGCAGTGCCATGGGGAAACCACAGTGATGCCACGAGAAGGCCACTGTGACGCTGTCTTGGAAAGGCCACGAGAGAAACGCCTTGTAGCTTCACAGTGGCATTGTCGTGGCTTTTTCGTGGCATCACCATAGCATCACCCTGGCACGGCACCTTGGTAGCTTTGTCGTGGCGCAACCGTGGTGTCCTCATGACTTCACCATGGCGTTGCTGTGGCATCACCATGGCATTAATGTGGCAATGCTGTGGCACCTTTGTGGTGTTGCTGTTCTGATCTAAGCCCATGAATAGGGTCATATACTCATATAATGCTATTTTACCTGAGCATGTCCAGCTATTTGATTCCTTGTGGACTTGACTTCACTTTCCAGTGAGAAGTTAGATGACCTGAAAAAACATTGGGGATGATTTTCAAGGTCAAAATGAGAAATAGGTTCATGACTTACTCCTTGTGTTGACACAATTCTTGTGGAGTGGAATATTTCAATGGAGGTTTATTTAAGTATTTATTCATGAATAATAATTAGTTCATGAATAATAATTAGTTCATGAGAGGAATTCTTGTACCTATATCATTTTACTGTTTAATCGTGGAAATTTTCAGCTTTGAATCACAGATCTCAATTTAATTTTATAAACTAATTATTGACATATACTCATATGTGGACTGCAACATGAGGGGATCAATCAGGTTTGAATCATAAGTAAGGTATGAGCTTTGATATGGAATGGTGAGCTAGTGGCTTTGTGGCAACTAGCAAAGAGTTTAGGTATACAAATTCCCACCACATTTCATGAAAATTATATAGCATGTTAGCGACTTGGTTCATGATCTTTGCTGTTGCTTCATCAAGAATCTCACCTGAGAAGAGCGATGTCATTCTCCCTACTATCCAGCTCACACTTGAGGGTCTTCAGCTGCTCAGTCAACTGCAAACAAAATTGATATAACTATGCAAAACTCACCTAGTGAAATGATAAGAGGATAAGATATGCCCCCAGCCCCCTCATCACATTGTTGAAACCTCGGGGGTCTATGTTCTTTTAGCCCCGTTTTCTAAATGCTCCTTTTCATCATTTTGGGCAGCCTTTCATAGAACTTTTTACTAAGTGCAACACTGCCATTGACAAACTGATTCAAGAAAGCCATTTTAAATTTCTCGTTTTCTTCAACAAATGATTGTTTGACAAGAACACAAGGCAATGGCTCTTGAGATTCAAGCTCTTTGTATAAGGCTTCACGTATCCGTTTATTTGCTGCTTTCACATCAAATCTATCAAAATCAAGTTCATCACCTTCCTGAAGCCTCATATGCTGTCTTGCTATCGCAACGAGTCTTGGACAATATTTACTTGGATATCTGCAGAATTCAATAAACATAGAAAAGGCTTCCATACCTTGTATTAATCTTCCTTCATATTTTTCGCTCCAAGTGGCGACACTACGTTGGTCAGGTATAGGACCTCTCCCGCTTAGGACTCTAACATCTTTAAGCTCAGTACCAGATGCCTTCTTTTCAATGTTAACCACAGTTATCTTGAAGGGTATTCTACTCTCTTTATACCCACCATAAAAAACCCTCTCACTTTCCCAACCATGTTTGTAGTAAAAGTAGTCATCTATACAATGAAGAACTTGGAAAAGAGCTACCTGCCGGTCATCCACAATGTTTTCGCGTCCACGATTGTTTTTTCCAAACTCATTATCAAGGTTGAAAATGACAGAGGGGAAATCGTTCCTTTCAATAGATGCAATGCAAATGTCCTCCTTGTCATTATCAGGCTTTTCTCTGTCAACATACTTGTTCGAAGCAAGGTAAAAAACATAACTGCTTGGACGGTATTGAAACAAAGGAGAAAGGACCTTTTCTTGGAATGTTGCCAAAGACAAAGCCGCTGGAACTCTGACAACCCTTTGTATCTGCTGCTTTATGCTGAGAAGGTCAATCCTTAGAGTGAATACGGCGTCTCTGTTATCAGTAATACTTGAGATCTCATCCATGAATGAATTTATAAGAGGTGTGCTATATGAATTGAAACGCCTTAATTTGTCTGCTTCACCAGACGTTTCCCTCCAGTGCATTGCTGTTCTCCTCGCATTGTCCAACCCATCATCACTATTGTCGCAATCATCGTCAGGGTGGATGTAATTTTTTAGTACCGTTTCTCTAAACTGTTTCTCTTTTTCCTTTTCAACATCTTCGTCACTATCTTCAGATGAATAACAAAGATGATCACCTTCGCAATTGCCATTGTACCACGCCCTATATTTACGGAGCAGCCTTTCATAGAATATGCTAATATGGCTGATACTGCAATCCTCAAACTGATTCAAGAAATCCAGTTTCATCTTCTTGTTTTCCTCAATGAATGATTTTTTGACAAGAACACGAGGGACTTGCCCTTGAGATACAGATTCCTCATCCCTACTTGTAGATGGACCCTGCAAAGCCATCTGCTGATTCTCCTATGATATCTGGTTGTACTTTGCTATAGAAAATAAAGCTATTTAAGATGATTATAGTTTAAACCTTTAAACGTCAGATTTGCAGTTCAATGGATTTTAGTGTATATTTCAGTCCATAGAACCCTTGAAATCTTGAAGAACTTCAGTCCAAGATACTGGTTACTGGTTAGAATTATAGTCCCAAATAACCTGATTTATTTGCCTATAATAAGGCATTTCCTATATTCATAATTTTATATGATATATTTGTTTGCAAATATATGATAGAGATCATAACATACATAGAGAATGAAGGGTCACAAAGGGTTGTAATATTACAGTAACACAGCAGTGCCTCAGACAACAGCAGTGTTCACAACATACCCAAACATCAATGAATAAAAAGAGAACAAGCTTATAAGGTAATTTCAATTTAAATGAAAGCACTGAATATTGAATTTTCACCGTACACACATATCACTTATTGCAAGTTTAATAACTCCAGAGGAATATCAAGTTACATGAAGGTACAAATTGCAGTCAGCATGACGGCCTGCTATGAACTGTGGCTGTGGAGTGTGGAACAGCTTGTGTAAACATCTTAGAATGAATAATGATAATGGAAGATTTTTACATACGCTAGTAGTATTCATTCGGTAGAATGATGAGTACCTACCTACCTACTAATGAATAGGGGCATAGATAAAAACAGCAACGCCATGAGGGCGCCACAGCAGCACCATGGTAATGTCACACTGAAGCCACGATAATACCACTTTGAAGCCACGAGGAAACTACCATGGGGCCAGGGCTGTGCCATGGTGAAACCACAGTGATGCCACTAGAAGGCCACTGTGATGCTGTCTTGGAAAGGCTGCAAGAGAAACGCCTCGTGGCTTCACAGTGGCATTGTCGTGGCTTTTTTGTGGTGTCATCATAGCATCACCCTGGCATGGCGCCTTGGTAGCTTCCTCATGGTGCCATGGTGGTGTACTCATGGCTTCACCATGGCATTGCTGTTGCATCACCATGGCATTACCGTGGCGATGCTGCAACACCCTTGTAGTGTTGCTGTTCTGATCTATGCCCATGAATAGGGTCGTATACTCATATAATGCTATTTTACCTGAGCGTGTCCAGCTATTTGATTCCTTGTGGACTTGACTTCACTTTCCAGTGAGAAGTTAGATGACCTGACAAAACATTGGCAATGATTTTAAAGTCAAAATGAGAAATAGGTTCATGATCAACTCCTTGTGTGAACACAATTCTTGTGGAGTAGAATATTCCAATGGAGGTCTATTTAAGTATTTATCCATGATTAATAATTAGTTCATGATATGTCAATAGGAATTCTTGTATCTGTATCATTTTTACTGTTTAATTGTGGAAGTTTTAAGCCCTGAATCACAGGTCTCAATTCCATTTTATAAAGTGATAATTGTCATATGAGGGGATCAATCAGGTTTGAATCATAAGTAATAGATATTAGCTTTTATTTGGAATGGTGAGGTAGTGGCTTTGTGACAGCTAGCAAATGGTTTAGGAATACAAATACTTACCAAATATTCATTCATTCATTCATTTCCATGATAATCATATACATGGTAGGTACTTGGTTCATGATCTTTGCTGTTGCTTCATCAATAATCTCACCTGAGTAGAGCAATATCATTCTCCCTACTATCTAGCTCACACTTGAGGGTCTTCAGCTGCTCAGTCAACTGCAAACAAAATTGATATAACTATGCAAAACTCACCTAGTGAAATGATAAGAGGATAAGATCACATAAATAAATAGATGTTAAATACTTACAATACACTTTATAGTTCTCTAGAATTCACAGTTTATTAAAGAGAGTATCTTCAAACCTAACTCTGCTATCTAAAGCATCTCTAACAAACATGACATAAATTATCAAATTCAAACATTACATTATAGTGCCAGAATCAATCTTGTAAGAATTTTTAAATCATGAAATGTCCAACTGCATTGGTTGCATAGACATATGCAGTATCAGATAATCTGCAGGATTTTATTTCTAACCTCAATAACCATTCGCTGAGAGGGAGAAGGGTCAGATGCTTTGCCCCTGGGAGATAAGACCTTGAATGTTGTGACTGAGCTATCCCCAGATATGCTTGGGAGCAGAGTTTCTCCAGTAGCCATGGTCCTATAAAACAGCTTATTGTTTGCATTTTTCAAAGCATAGCTTTTAGCATTATAGAAAAAATTCATGTGAAGGTCTTGAAAAGTTTGTGTATGCTATGATTTGAATTTGAATGTTTAATAATAGCAATATGAAAAATGAAAATCATAAAGAAAATTTTCTTCAAGACATCAATTTGCAAGACTTTTCTTCAACTCTGTACTTGAACACCAACATGATCCCTTTAGGTAATTCAATGTGGAGAGTAGCAGGATCTATGTGAGGCACACAAAGATTGTGTGCTACAGGCATCATCAGTCCAATACCTACCTCAGCTTCTGGGGTGTTTAAATTGCGAGAGATATTTATGAGGTAGCACCCCCCAACTTGCAGTCACTCCCTTGAAAAAGGATGTAGCACTGTAAAGTGCAGAAACCACCTGCCTGAATGAAACTGAAAATTGCTCTTTGGTCTCTGTTTACTCCAAGTGTTATAAGTAAAGGGATCATGCTGGTATTCAAGTATCGAGTTGGAAAAGTGTCTAATAATATAACTTTGATAAAACTAAATGCATGAAATTTAAAGGTATCACTAAAGTAAGGCAATGAACTGGAATTTCACACTTTATTAAGTGCTCATTAATTTTTACTGACCTTATTTTTATAACTCCTTAATTTGGAAAACAAAATTATGTCAGACTGGAGAAACCTACCTAGATGATTCAGTAGTGTACACTTTTTTATATATCAAAGCTTTGAAAATCAATAAAATTAATGTGAAACAAATCACCAATCACAATCACCAATCACCAATGCACAATATAAATAATTAAACAAAATTTCAATTAAACAGCAGCACAATTGAAGATAAATGTTATGTTACTGTAAGTGTCTACTAAAAATTTCCATAAATGAGAAAGATCCCATGTTTGATAACATCATGATCTTATGATGTCTTAATTAAGTGCTCATTAATTTTTACCAATTTTATTTTTTATTACACGACTTAATTCGACGAGCGTTGCCCGTTTATTTCTTCTGACTGGATGGCGGTTCCTAAGCCAGCATAGGTGTGTGTACGCGCGCGGCGCTTCCCTGCAGAGGAAGCGTGCCGCGCAACGCGTATATCCCTGTTTGCGTTTTCCTAAGCCCGCATAGGTGTGTGTACGCGCGCGGCGCTACCCTGAGGAAGCGCGCCGCGCAACGCAGACAGGGATATACGTGTTTAGCAAGTTTGCGTCGCAAACAGGGATATACGTGTTTAGCAACGCCGTGCCACACGAATATTAAGTATATATGCGTCCGCGTCCGCGTTCGTTTCCTCTAACCAAGGGTGTCGAGCGATACGCTTGTGGCGGCGTCGCGCCGCGCATGCTATACACGAAACCAGGGCGCTGGACGCTGGTTAGAGCGAGATATACGTGTTAAGCAACTGAATCTCATCTCAGCTTCCCTTAACCAGGGGCCGGGCTGAGGGGCAATTAACGACGCGACGCGCCGCGCACTTAAAATTGGTGTGACTCCCTATTTAATCAAAAATTTATTCAAATCAAAAAGAAGACTTTTTTCGAGACACCAATCAGAGAGAATTAGAAAATCTGCAAAAGAGTTAATTTTGAAAGTTTTTTGTGAGCCATATTGCAAGCTATTTATTTATTCGAATTCATTAAGGTAATAACCAATATCAAGATGACCCAGTTGCAGTAGAAATGTCCTAATACAGATATATTAATTTTAGGCATGCAGAATATGAATCTTTTCCCCTAACCAAGGGTGTCTTGCGCGTAACCAGGGCCCTGGTTAGGGCAAATGAATCTTCTGAATTCATCACTGGAAGTTTATGCATTTAGTAATTTATTGTGGGTACCTCGACATAAGGGTGCTTAATGTAGTGATATAATATGGTGAACTGAGTTTGAGTATTTGAGTTGATGTTATGTCAAAAATATTATCTTACCTTATCTTATCATGACATTTCAGCATAGTTCTGATACAAAAATTAAAGAATCATCAAATATCCCAGTGGCACATGATACTTAAGTAAACTTAAGATGTTGGTAGCAATACAGAGTGAAGATAATTGAAAGGTTTATTTCTGTTTTTTGATTTTCCCTTTTTTGAAGGTTTACTTTATTCCATCAGCCATATGGCCAATGACAGGAATCAAAGGATTCAAGTGTAATCAAGCCAGTAGTGGTTTTGGAAGTGTAATCCATACTTTATTTTCCCGAGACTTCACTGCAATGGGCAGCACTTCATATCAGCACTTCATATCATTTAACTTTAAAAACTTTGTTTACTTAAAACTTTGTTTACTTAACCCTCCCATACAGTTTCCTGTATGCTCAGCTGAGTGAACTGTCTGACTGCATAGGCTTGAGATACCCAGGTATCTTTCACCCATAGCTCAGTGGGAACGGCAGGGAGTGGAACCCAGGATCTTCAATCAAGAGCTAGACTAGATACTAATACACCAACTGACCACTTTTTGCTTACATCATTGAATGAGGGGGACCCCACAGTTTTCTGTTTTTAATTATTTGTGTTACATGCACATGAATGTGTTGTGTAATGAGAAAGTTATATATTGCAGTTATGTCGACCTGAGGATACTTAATTCTAGTGAAAAATTTTGATGAGAAGATTAATATGAATAGTTATGTTGATTTAATGCCAACATTTATCTTTATTTTATCCTGAATATCATCATTGTATCACTAGCTGGTAGAAGAAGTATGATTCGTGGAGGAAAAGTTTCCAAGCGGAAGTCTACTGCCTTGGCTCAGGTATTATTCATATTTTATATTCAGTGTTAAGAAGTTGAGCATGTTGGATAATTATCCCCAAATTTTTATTGATTCTAGTGTGTGTGGCATTTTCCAAGACCTAATTCATGACTTGATATACAAACTAAGGGGTTTGAAGTGATTGATCATTTCAGTGAAACAAAAAAATTCTCAAATATGAAATCAAACCCATACACTTTGCACTAAGAGGGTGGAATTGAAACTGATGTAGTAATTCTCTACCATTAATGCATGTCACAGGAAGGGTCTAAAAAGAAATGTGTCACGAGTATTCGCTCCAATGGTGCCAGTGCTTCTGGTACTTCATCTTTGGGTCGTGATGGTACACAGTGTAGTGGGAGCCTGGTCCCCACTCATCAAACCACATTGCAGTCACACTTTAAACCCTTGCAAACCAAGCAAACTCCTTCCACCAGTTCGGTGAGTCATTTTTGTTGCAAGTAACTGCTTTTGATTCAATTAAGTGTGGAATTTACAAATGTTATGATGCTTCCTCCATAATGATATCAGTCAATTCTGGGCATTTCTTGCATGAATAACTTGAACTATGATTATCTTTGGGATACAAATACAGTCATGATTTTTTGTCAAGGTGGCTATAATTAATTCTTATCCGGCAAAGTATCTGACAGATGATTAAAGAGCTTTATTTGGTAGACTTTGCTTAACAAATTCACATGTTTCTAGTGCACTGTGTTTCATTGGGGCAGGGGCATAGCCAGATTTTTAAAGAGGGGGTGGCAAGTTGAATTAAAACCTGTTGATTTCCTATTTTGCTTGGGTCAAAGCACTTATCTTAACAAAATTTTCACGTTTTCCATCCGAAAAGGGGGAGGCAGCCACCTGTGTCGCCTCCCCCTGGCTACGCCCTTGCATTAGGGTATATAAGGTAGTTCAGTATATGAAAGTATGAACTAATTTTCTGGACTTTAAATTAGGACCATGTAATTTGTTCACAGGGGCATTGGATTAGCTGTAAATGCTAGGTTATGGTGATGCAGATTTCACAGGGGAACGTCTTTCAACCAAAAGAACAGAATATGTTATATGAGGCATCAGATTTGTATACCTAGGTATTTAAAATGTTAATTCATTTTGGCAGTTTTCTTATTTTAATGCTTCAAACCCCAGAATTCCAAGAGAAGGTACATTGACCACACAGTGGGAAGTGCGTGGGAGGACACCCCTAAAATCAGACCTGAACTTCCTACTCCACCTTTTGGAGAGGTAGTGTTACATAATATAAGTACTTAGTTCAGCATCATCAACTCACCATCCTTACCAATGTTGATGATGTGATCCCTTTGTGTAACATATCATTTCTATTGCAAGTCACTAATTCTTATATTTGTATGTGATATTGAATTTGCGATTCTGGGTAGCATTATTCATTGCTTTAATTTAATGTTTTATGCTGAATGAACCTGAAACCCTGTATTATTGTTTACACCTAAATTTAAATAAGACTTGTTTGATATTTGATTCTTTGACAACAGGTAGTAATGGTATTGCGGTCAACTAAGTTGCTGTTTCAAAGTTAACAATGATCGTTAATATTGTATATTTTCTCCCTAAATCAGGACTCCCCATCACGAAATAGTGAGATCCCTGGCCCTGTCATTCCACTACCTTCTCTCGACTTTGCTCCCAATGATAAAGTTTGGGAAGGGCTCAAACAGCAGGTTTGTCTTGAATGTTTAGAATTAATAGCATTAAGTAGAATAGCTTTCAGCTGATCTCAAATGAACTGATCAGTAGAAAATGTTTCAGGAAGAATGGTGCTATCAAATTCATCTTAACTTTGAAACTTCTCGTGACAGGAAGAAGTAAGACACCCTGCTAAGTTGGGGGTAATGAACCATCCTCATATCAAGCAGTACTTCAGAGCAGTGTTACTGGATTGGCTGGTTGAGGTAAATCATCAGATAAGACAGCCATATAGATCTTGAAATGTAGCTGTTATCGACATAAATTCAAAACTTTTTTGCTGCAATTACACAATCTCAGTGCCCCATATCTCCAATTCAATTTTGGGATTCCATTGTTTGAGGAAACAGTTACATTGATGATTGATCTGTTGAGTATACTGTATTCGTTTACTTTATCCAGGTTGCAGAACAGTCTTGTCTGAATAGAGAGACTTACTACCTTTCTATGGACTATATAGACAGGTAATGATTATAGTAATCCCTGAAATAGCCTGGGTCTATAACAGGTGTGTAGACTGTGTACAGGTAATTGCAGTCTGTAATTGGTACAGGTAATTGTTATTTGCTATTGCAAGAAGAGAGGGGCTCCACCCCATGAAATGGAATCTGCTCAAAGGATCTGGACCCAGCCCCGTGGAGGCTGGGTCACAGGACATCACTTGAATCGTGCATGGCATGGTTGTTGTTTTAATCTGGAGTATTTATATGGATCGGGATGATTCATATAAAACACTGGATACAAGTAAAAAAATCATATTTTGAAACTATGGTTAAATATTTTAATTCTGATAAGATTTTACTATAACCATGTAATATGTAAAATGGTATCAATATTTAAATTGGTAAAATGTGACCATTTATCACACACTACCCCCCCCCTTTTTTTTTGAAATGCTTTCAGTTGAAATTTAGTGCAATGATGAATCTTATCATCTTTTACAACCTGCTGGGCAAAAAGGTTACCGATTTTTATCAATCATGTCAATTAATTTTCAGGGACAATATCGCCAGATGCAAGTAGATCATTCTGAAATGATCTTTAACTATTTTGAAATGAAGTTTGATTTAATTTCACGATTCCTTATTTAAGATAATTGATTAACATTCAATAAGTGGTGTATTATGCGATATATCTTACCATTCCCCCCCGGCCGTCAACCAATTTCCTGTGTGAAAAGCTTGTTATTCCTTACAAATTCAACGTTTTTGTCTGATCTCTTGGGAAATATTTTTCATTAGTTGTATTGTATGTTGATGTGATCATTTATCACACACTACACCCCCCCCTTTTTTTTCAAAGATTCCAAATGAAGTGCTTTCAATTGAAATTTAGTGCAATGATGAATCTTACCATCTTATACAACCTGCAGGGGAAATAGGCGACCGCTGTGTAATGTTTATCGATTATGTCAATTAATTTTCAGGGACCATAACGCCATATGATCATGTTGAAATGATCTTGAACTTTAATATTTTCTTAATAATTTGAAATGAAATTTGATTTAATTTCACGATTCCTTATTTTATCTTACCATTCCCCCCCCCCCGCGCCGTTAACCAATTTCCTGTGTGAAAAGGATTGCCATTCTTGTTTTCGTTGAGATAACCCATTCAATCACTACTTATCCAATTGAAGTAATAGATACTATCGCAAAATTATTTCATTAGCTCAAGAAACGGCTATTATTTTCAATTATCTTGCTCAATTAATAACTACCAAAATCCTTAGTCTGAAATTTACCGTAATTTTAATCCTAATGATTTAATTAATTTTCAGCTGGAGTAGATGAACGAAACTATATTAAATTTCAGGTTTCTATCTAAGCGGCATGATATCACTAAAGACAAGCTTCAACTGGTGGGAGTTACTGCTCTACATATGGCTGCCAAGCTCGAGGTGAGTGATAAACATCGAATATATGTTTCAATAAATTGATATGATTTATCATCAGTAACCCTTGAAAATACAGAAAATATTCAGATATCACTTTTTAAATGTAACTACAATAATAATGACACAAAAGCAGATTAATTAAAGACGTTCAATTCTTTAACATTATAAGATACATAATCTTCAAAGTTTTAGTTTAAAATCAAACAAATTATTGGCACTTGAAGGGCCAGCAGTTTCTCAAGGAATATTCTACAATATCGGCCACTTGTCCTTATCGAAAAATTCAAATACAAAGGGATTCTTTTGAATCGTAACTGTTATCGTTACTGTTTCTAAGTTCATCCCAAAACGCCATATTTTCTGACGTCGAATGTATTTCACTGTTCAAATTTCCACCGTTCAAATCTTGTAGGTGGTTCTTTCGGGATGTTGTATGTTTATCATTCCTGAGAAGTAATGTGGATAATGATTATCTCATTTGGAAATCAGGACCTTCTTCTGCACTTCCTCTCTTCTCTCGACTTCTCTTTCCCAGAATTCACTCCCCAGCTTTCGCTCTGTTATTAGTTTCTCACTTGAAAATGGGGGCCTTTTTCTGCACTTCCTTCGATTTCACCTCCCCAGATTTCCCTTTGATGATTAGTTTTTCACTTGAAAATGGGCACCTTCTTCTGCACTTCCTTCGACTTCACCTCCCCAGATTTCACCTCATAACCCACATCTTCTGCATGTCTTGCCGCTGCTGAAGACAGAATCAAATCTGAAGCCTTCAGCTGAGCACAACAAAACAAATCCCTCAGTGATTTCCTAAGGTAGCTCCCAAACCGTCGGTTGGTAATCGAATACAGGATTGGATTAGCCACCGAATTGATAAAAATACAGTGAATTGACAAAAGATCCACAGCTAACGATGTCTTGATATGTTTCATCTTCATGATGCTGAACAGCACATAGGGCACCCAACTAATAATGAAAACCCCGGAGAGCGAACAAACTAAAACCAGCGCTTTGTAGTTGTCAAAGGTGTGATGTTCTGAATGCTTCCTCGAACTTTTAACCGCAAAAACACACAAAATCACGTTTTCTACCGTGATAACAACAAGAGGAACCATGACGATCACAGTGATAGCAATCTGCAGGATCATAGCACCTTGATCATGCACATAGACACTCGTCATACACTTAGCGTTAGTGGGACTAAACTGGGAAGAACTGGAGTATGCCAGAGAAATGATAGTCCCTGCTGTACCCACAATCCAGGTTACGAGAGAAGCAGCTCTAGCAATATTAGTTGAGATGGAGTAGAATGGATCAGTGATGAGTCTCAGCCTGTAGGAGGTTATGAGAAGGACAGTTAGAGCGTTTACAGACCCAGGGATGAAGCTAATCTGAGCGTTTATGAAGCACCAGATTTTCCCTAACACCCAACCTCCTGCAAAATACGTTACCATTTGTGGGAAAATGACGCAGATGGTGTATAGAATGTCAGCTACAGCAAGGTTTTGCACGAAGATAACCGAGACTTTATCGAGTTTTATTGCATTGTAACGGATGGAGGAGTAGAGAACGGTACAGTTGCCGAAAGTTCCGAAGATTGTTACAAAGAAGCAGAAGATACTGAGTGGGATGAGTTGGGAGGAAGTGAAGTGGATTTCGGAGGGGTCACCAGGGTCAGAAGACGAGAGGGAGGTTTGGTTTTCCATGGTAAAGCTGGTGGGAGAGATGATGGTTTAGAGTTAACAAGTGCAAAACCAGACACGTTTGATTGAAAAATGGTTGTATCAGAATAACATAAATCAGCTGTGTGAGATGGTAGCAAAACTGGAAAACTTGTGGCTGTTATAAGGAACAATCGGTTCATTGACCGCTTTTATATCGAACGGAACCGTTCTGGAACAAAATACTCGAACAATAACACAATTAAACGCTTTTAGACTGGAACCTTATACGCGAACAATAACACAGTTAATCCTTCTGGGTTGTCTTCCGTGAAGCAGTAAGACGGCGTTATAACAAAGAAATAGCTATAGTGTTGGATTTGTGAACAAAGCAACGACCGCTGCAAATTCCAAGTGATGCCGCATCAACGGGGCGTAAAACCGTTTAAATATAAACCACCAAATCCGAGCAAAATACTCACGAGACTTCAAAGTAATGATTCATATTAATGATTATATAAAACGACGGCAAAATTATCGGTGACAAAACGATCATGTGACCACTTTTAGTGCTAACGGACACCAGTTGCCCCCATAAAACCGATTATTATAACTCAATCACCACTGACCTGGAAGGTATTAAAACTCAATTAAAAAGCTTTCACTAAATTGAAACCACTCAGACCACTGACGAATAAAACGCATATTTTGCTCGAAATGTTCCTGCTTATTATTATGGTTCTAGAATCTGGAAGCAGCCAATATATAATGTTGACTGTATATAATGTAATTACGACGGCCGACGCGTATAATTATAGCGAGGTAGTGATCATCCCCTAATGCTACAGTAATGCTTTTAGTAATGAGGTGGCATAATTATTATCTATAGAACCCTATCTGAAATGATAATGAGTGCCGCAGCAATGCTTTTGTGTAATCCCGAGACGAAGTCGAGGGTTACATTAAATAGACTCTGAGAGCACCGTGTCTATGTATTATAGATGAGTCCGGGTTATTGCATGAGAGTCTAAAAACACAACTAATGGAAATAACTGATAACACAATTGGCAGAACAAGCATTTCAGCTTTTCAAGAGATTCATTGCTTTGATTGGTTGATTTGAAACTTTGCAGAATCGACTTGAGGATGGCAGGAGAAGGATGGTTCATGAATGAATAGAAATAAGTCTATGAATTAAACAGGAGTATGTTTCAAAGAGGACTATTGTACGATAACAAATGCAACAACAAAAACAATATCAATCAAAGAATCAAAACAACAAACACAATATCGACGAAATTAGGGCATTACGATAATCTGCAGGAGCATGCAAAAGAGGTAAATTGACCTCTTCTCGCCGTGTTAACAAGTAAAGCAGAGCCAGAACGGCGAAACGAAACAGAAATTAATATAAGTGCAAAAACTGTGTATGAGAGAATGAGAAACCGTTTGCTGAAGGATATTGCTCCGAAATCAGTGGCACGTGCGCGCGCGCAACACGTGACCTTGATTTGGTACAGTAACAGTGGCACGTAGTCGGGACGGTAATTACATGTTTAGAGAGATTCTCGTGGGAACGAAACATTTGGTATACATGTTGCGAGTAAGAGCGCGTGTTGTTTGAAAGGAGTACATTACACTGAAACTATGTGATAGAGACAGTGAATGTATTTGATAGAGGGATTATGCCAGCGTGTCTATCGCTCTATTTTTTATCCCCTCCCGCTGGCTAAATCCTCACGCAATAACCCGGACGAATCTATAATTATATTTCTTTATGTGTGTTTCATATATTTAAAAGTGACAAAAGTGTCAACTCCGACTGGCCTAATGTAGCAATTGTTTCTAATAATTTTCGATATATGCAGACATAAGTCATAAAAGTCTCAACTCTAAGGTAAAACTGGAACCAAACCCCTACGTTCAGCTGTCGAATCTGGTGAAATGGGGCAATTCACATTCAAACTTTGCTGTTTTGCGTAATGATTCCTATGTTATAATTATAATTAGCATAATGAGAGTGACCTGGTGTGTCCTAATCAAGAAATTGAGGGCAAGGATTGGACTAGGTGCCCTTTTAATTAGTAGATTAAGGTGTCAACACAATCGGAATTGGAGCCTTGCTGTAAGAAGCAGGGACCAGGCAACTAGGTATTCACCATGATTACCAAACTACTGAGCTTGTGATTTTAAAGTGGGTTTACCAGGCTGTACGAGTTGAAGGTCAACTCACGATCTGATTGGTCAATTTCAAGGGGCCCTGTTTTTGCTCTGATTGACAAGGTCGCTACCACGCGTTTTTGGTGAATCAATGACGTCTTTATCATGGGTTAAAATGGTGAATTAGTGGCATCATTATCAGGGTTTCGAAAGGAGACTTGATGTCGTCAGAAGCAGTTACAACAGGTGTCCTCATTCTCAGTCGAACGGAAGAAATAAAAACTTTAACAAAGCTACCATCATATAAGAGATCATTGAATATCTCATAAACTTTATAATTACAAAGCTCGAACCAACAACACAAAGTCAACAAGTATAATTGTAATTGTAATCTTTAGTAGTTTACTCACTTTACGTGATTAAGGCTTCTTGTTTGTAGTTACAATTATAATATTTATATGAGTTAAGGTTTAACACTTTACTATGTTACTGGCATGCAATGTTAAATAATAAAAAGGTAGATTATAGTATGCTGCTAGCCTTTGGCTTTAATGATAAAGTCCGTGGGGTGAGGGCGATGGAATGCGATTCCGGAAAAGCGTACTTTTTTATCTTGACCTCACGACACTTAATCCCTCTGTCCTGAGTCCTGAACTAACCCGAAAGCACTTCGGAAGCTGACCCAAAGCCTAAACATAACCCCTACCTTAACTAAGGAGCTAGTCAAGGGGAAGACCCCCTCTATTTTGGATGCTGTCCGGAAATTTTGTAGCAAAAGACTTTTTAATGAAACTTGCCGCCCTTTTCCAAAAAATCCTTTCAACCCTACCCTATGTTTAAGATGAAATGATCACCAATCGTCATTCCAAACGCGTCAAAATCTACAAATGAATATAGGTTTACTGAATTCAATTTTAAGCGTATGTTTATATAAGTTACATGATTCGTGATGAATATTCATGAATTGTCATCAGAACTAAATAATTAAATATCATGACCCTAATAAAACTTACCAAAATGCAGCAGACGTAGTGGTGTTGTGATTGACGATTGTGTGTTACTTGTTATTTAATATTATATTCAATAGCAGGACCCAATCAAAAGCTCTCTTACAAATTATAATCTAAAATTGAAGCATCTAGACTTGCCGTGCTTGATAAAAAAAGGCGGTTAAATTTACCTATATTCACCATTCTCAACCATGATAATGACGTCACTTAAACATTTTATTATTATTATTGAAACTGTGGACGATGATTATAATATTTGAACACCTTTTATATTCTAATGCACGTGGTAAAAGGGTCGTCGTCGTCGTAAGGTTGTGTTGCAAGCTTGCAGGTCTACTTTAGTCAGTTTATAACCAAACCATTAAACCACATGATTTTTGAAAGCTCCTGATGAACTCAGAAGGTCAAAATAATAATCGCAACAAAACAATTGTAACAAAAATAAACTTTAAGAATTATTTTGTAATATGTTGGCTCGTGTTGCAAACTTGCAGCTTAAACAAGTTAACCCAACTGGTTATGACGATAATCATATGATTTTTGAAAGCTTCTTATGAACAAATAATTCGCTCACGTATATATCATTAAATCTGCCCCTACGATGAACTAATGGAATGGTTGCAGCTTTCAGCTGTTTGCACACCTAGATGAATTTAATGGCGATCAGAGAAATTAGTTGAATTAATTTCTTTGATCAAGATCACGTTCACCTTGTTCCTTAGAATGATTGTATCAAAGGCCTATCCCATATTCAACCAATGCCGATAACGTGTTCATGTCGTGAATTAAATTTTTGGTCGATTGCTTTGGATATAAGTTTGATGAAATGAAATCGAAATTTATGGAAAGAAATGAATAGCCTTATAACTAAAACTAACAAAACACCAAAATTCAAATTCAACCTTTCGGCCAAACAAGGCCACTCTCGAAGGAGAAAATTAAATCACTGCTGTATACCAACGGCCGCCGATACAGCATGAAAAACCATTTCCATTGGAAGTCAAATATGAATGGAATGTCATTATCAGTGGCTTTTATAGGAGGAAGCTTCTTCCTTCTTTAAAAGATGCTCTTCGGAGGAAAACCTCTTCGGAACGGTTTAAGGAATGCCGCTCTGATTGTTTCTTAGAGATGGGTTGGAATAAGTGGTTTAGAATGACGTCATTATCATAGCATAGAATGACGAATTGATGCCGTCATAGTGTCTTTTCCTGTGTGCAGGGGTTTATCAGTACAGCGGTTTCAATCACTGAAATTGCTAACTGAGTACTCCAGAAATCAGAAGCCTGAAATTTCTAGCTGAGTTCTCCAGAAATCAGAAGTCTGAATCCCCTGTTCGAAAGACTAATGCTGCTGGAACATCTTACGCAGTTCAATCAGTTGTTAGACACGACAACCGATACGATCCTCAACCAGACAAACAACCTAGACAAGACACTGAAGTACTGAAGTTTGAACGTTTTTACCGAAAACCGCATCGCGATGCGTATTTTATTGCCACCAAAACCTTCACGACTCACTGGTTGCCAATTTATAAAAGATCGCTGTGATGTGAAACTTTTGTGTCTTTGTGAGGAGTTGGTACTAATAAATACGATGCGGTTCTTTCTACTTTTGCTTTTTGCTGGTGTCTTCACCATTTAGAGACTTAATTAGCAACTCCCTTATTAAAATCATGCAACTCTCATTGAACGACATCCTGATCCGTGAAATCATAAATATGGGAACACTCAAACAGTAATACAATACAAGTCATCAAACACATATTTAATACGTTGTTATATGCTACACAGGCTGTCCCCCAAGCACTATATTTACACAGGCATGACTTGTGTGACGTCATCAATTCACCATTCTAAACCCTGATAATGATGTCACTAAGATGTGTCTTATTGTTTAATACATATGCTACATATGTGGCATATTCACGGGTGTATTCAGGCGTGAAGCAGGTGTTCGGAATCTCAGCAGGTGAATGGTGGTACTCAACTTTTATAAATTGGCACATTGATCAGTCACTCGTTGAGAAGGCGTGGTAGGAGCAGGGGCTGTTCGTCACTCGTCAAGGAAGGCGTGGTAGGAGTAGGAGGGACTGGTCATCACACGTCAAAGAAGGCGTGGTAGGAGTAGGAGGGGCTGGTCATCACTCGTCAAGGAAGGCGTGGTAGGAGTAGGAGGGCTGGTCATCACTCGTCAAGGAAGGTGCAGTAGGAGTAGGAGGGGCTGGTCATCACTCGTCAAGGAAGGCGTAGTAGAAGTAGGAGGGGCTGGTCATCACTCGTCAAGGAAGGCGTGGTTGGAGTAAGAGGGTCTGGTCATCACTCGTCAAGGAAGGCGCGGTTGGAGTAGGAGGAGCTGGTCATCACTCGTCAAGGAACGAAGGTGTGGTGGGAGTTGGAGGGCTGGTCATCACTCGTCAAGAAAGGCGTGGTAGGAGAAGGAGGGGTTGGTAATTACTCGTTAAGGAAGGCGTGGTAGCAGTAGGAGGGGCTGGTCATCGCTCGTCAAGGAAGGCGTGGTAGGATTAGGAGGGGCTGATCATCACTCGTCAAGAAAGGCGTGGTAGGAGAAGGAGGGGTTGGTAATTACTCGTTAAGGAAGGCGTGGTAGGAGTAAAAACGACTTGTCATCACCAGCCCAGGAAGGCGTGGTAGGAGTAAAAGTGACTGGTCATCACTCATCAAGGAAATCGTGGTAGGAGTAGGAGGGGCTGGTCATCACTCGTCATGGAAGGCGTGGTTGGAGAAGGAGGGGCTGGTTATCATTCATCAAAGAAGGTTTGGCAGGAGTAGGAGGGCTGACCATCACTCATCAAGGTAGGCGTGTTAGTAGTAGGAGGGTTTGGTCATCACTCGTCAAATTTCACTTCTCGTGTAAATTTGATAAACTAATTGTCGTGGACTTAGCGAAGATAAAGTGCGATTTTGATTGTTTATTATGTGACACCAAACTGTTATATAGTTGGAATAGAATGATGGTAATAATCCTGTTGTGTTAGCAATTCAATTTGATCCTTATGTATGGATTCTGGGGGCTGCCGCCCCCAGACCCCAATGATCTTTTGAAGTTTGATATTATGTTTACTTAAATTCGCTAAGCGTCACATTTTTATGTCAAATACCTTTAACTCTTAGCATTGATAAAACTAAAATCAAGGTAAAATCCTATTGATAAATTTAGCTAAATAACAATTGAGAAATGGGAGAATTCAAATGCTGATAATGAGAGGAAAAACCTCTTTTGAAAGAATTACGTTACCGCCGTCCACCAGTGCAGAAATAACTTGATTTCAATGCACATTTGTCATTTAATTGACGCTTTCGATGCATTGCATCATTTAAATGAGAATGCTTTTTTATAATTTTCTTGACAAATTTGGTAAAATGGTTCGTGAGACATAAATGCAAATCCTATGTTGAGTAACTTTTTAACCTCAAAAATTGAAAAAAACCAAAGTAAGATGAAATACGGAGTACCGAAGATGAAATTTCAATTTAGGGAGGAAAAGGATGTTTATCTTCAACTCATATAAGCCTACTTCAAATAAAAGAAATATGGCCTGAAGTTCGGGCAACACATTTCTTCTATTTTAAGTACACTGATCGACCGAGGGCAGTTTTTGTAACCTAGGCTTCGGTAAAACTTTAAGCCTAGGTAAATACCGAGGCCGAGGACTCAGTGCATCATTGATTAGATAGTGTTAAGGATGAGTTATTGCATTGGATTAAAGTTGAGGTTGGTTTTAAAGAAACCCAGAAAAACAGATGTTGGGACATCTCGTGATATTTCATAAGAATTGGGCAGTGAAAACTTTGGTCCAAAATATGATAATAATATAGAATTAAATTTTCCCTATCTTTGTACTTATACACTAGTTGAGGTCTTCAAAAGGGACATTGAGAAAATATGACCTCGTTCAGTGACAGATCGACGCAACAAAAGGAATCATTTTGCGAGGAGTAGCCGAGTGCAATAAATCAAATTATTGTCACGATGGGATGATAATATAATTAAAATTCTGAGGAATAGCAAAATTGTATCGCAGATGTTATAATTACAAATGTTCGAAACATTTCGCCTCATTGGCTCCAAGTGCGCGAATCATCGCTAGGAAACTAAGAAATATATAATGACATATCGATGCAACCACCTGTAACTCATAATCACCAGAAGAAGCGTGATTAGCAAGTGATTGGTGGTTAAGAGTGACGTCATTATCAGGGTTTACTATGGTGAAATGATGACGTAATGTGGTCTAATTTTAGGAGTGACGTTTACCACTTGAAGTGGGTGCTAATAATTACGGGATCAAAAACCCACCGACATCCAGAAGTTACTAATTTTACTGGAGATTCATGTTATAAAGTTCATGTTAAATTATGCGATTCCGTCTTGCCTTCCAAAAAGGTTTTTCCTCCCATAATATCCCATAATTGAAATTCTGTTTGGAATAGGCAGCCCCTCAGAACTAACAGGACTTATACTTCCGTCTAATTTCAGGGTATTTCAAATGCAAAATGTCTAGAATCTCAAACAAGCATAAATCCATTCAGGTGATGCTTATAATATTAAATTTTCACCTCAATAGGATTTTCAGTCTCATTTAAGTATTAAAGTATTGAGTCCGTTTTTAAAATGAAGAATTTCCACAAAGATGAGAATGAAATCCAGTAAGCAGGGTCTGAACCGAATAGAATTGTCATATCCATAGGGATTTTTAACTCTTATTTCGGTCTAATTTCAAAGCATTTGCTTAGCCCCGTAGGCTGTATTTGAAAGGAAAAAATGTTTACAGAGATGATAATGAAATCCAGTAGGCAGGGGTCTGGGGCTGCAACATACTAATGATTAAATTTTCACCTCAATAGGATTTTCACCCTCATTTATAGGTTATTAAAAGTTCTGATTAGGGGGATATTTATGCAAAAGTTCTGAATAATTTCAAAGTATTTAACCCGTTTTTTGAAATGAAGAATTTCCACAAAGATGAGAATGAAATCCAGTAAACATGGGGTCTGGGGCGTTTTAACCGAATAGAATTGTCATATCAATAGGATTTTAACTCTTATAGTCTTATTTCAAAGCATCTGCCGTATTTGAAATGAAAAATGTTTACAGAGATGATATTGAAATCCAGTAATCTGGGGGCGGCCTAATGTTTTCAACCTAATAGAATTGTCATCTCAATAAGATTTTGACTCTTATTTAAGTCTTATCCCAAAGTATTTGACCTAATTTATGATGAGAAATGTCTGAGATGAAAATTAAAACTAGTGAGCTAGTGAGCAGAACAAAGCCCCAAAACGCCATCCATTTTAAACAATTTAAACTGAATTGTAGCCTTGATAGGATTTTCACTTTTAATTGTACTTGTAGACAAAAATTGCACAATTAAATTTCTTACCCATGTTCTAATATGGAAGTAACATTCACACCTGTATTAGTTAGGTAACTTATTGTTAATTTTCTGGCAAATTTTTAAAACAATTTTTTAATTTTTGGCAATTTCAAAATCCTCCCAGTATCAAAAAAATTCCTCCCATTAGCACTGCTAACCGTGCTAACCGTTTATGGAAACGAAGGATTCCGTATTACTTCGTCATTGATTATGTTAAATTTTTTCGTGCCGATGACCCTTACAAGGACTTCCAATGGTTCCTACGTGATCCTAGGTTTTTAGCCCCGCCCTTATCAAGTTTTGGCCAGTAATTTTTGTTTAAACCCATGATTTGCTCCTAGGTTAATTTTACATGGCCAAAAATCCCTTTTGTCATTCCCAACGTTCATTATTTGCCCATCATACACTCTAAGGAAGGCATTGGGTATGTAAAATGTACTTTCTATTTATACCCATAGACCGAAACAACCATATGTGTATCCTGCCTTCTTACTCCATGTACATTCAACCATAAAGTTATTTTCAGTAAGTATGCTTCTGTGTCAGATAAGGCTATGTCCACATTTAACCCATAAATGTACATATTAAGTTACGTAATAATGCATTCTTGCAATTAAGTCACCTATAAGAAATGTGACATGATAGCATTTATTACCAGATGCTGATATATGTATTGTATTTCGTTCAGCCATTTTCCATTGATTGACTAAATGGAGGTATATCACCCTTTATCGCATTACAGTGATTGATTTAAGTACTCATATCTCCTATATTATACACGTTTGAATTTATCACAGCACTAGTTAACTCACTGGCTATGCTAAATATATAAGAATGTAGCTTTACAGAAATTGGCGCGAACATAATTCAGCAGATCAACGGCTTTTGTCCCGTTGACGTAGCGCGCGAACGCCAAATTTTAAAGTTGCGCGTAGAGCACGATTTTTGAGCATTTCGCAATAATATTGGCGCGAATCGAATTAATTGATTGAATGAATGAACCCACCGAATGGTCCACTTTTTGCTATTAATTGAATAATTAGTCATTTATTTGGAAATCAGGAACGATTTCATTATGCTTCACAATTGGTCATAAGGAATTACCGAATTTAAAGCACGAAAATCGAGTTGATCAAATTTTGATTCTTCACAAACGCGCGCGCGCGTTCCACGCCATAACTATTTCGACATTGAGTGAACGCAATAAATTCCATTTCCCAAATTTACTTGAAATGAAATATTTCTATTTCTAGAAACAATACCCTTGAAACAATACCCTGGATGTATAATTTATACATTACAGTGTATACAATATACACAATGATTATGTTGCAAACTTTCGATCGCTCGATACCCATCCTTAAATTTCAACACTTATTATCGCGATTATGATGCTTATCAATCTCGAATAATTTCAACACTATTAAGTTAAAATAGTTGAGATTTTACGCGGCAAACCATTTGGTTGTTATTCCATAGCCCGATCTGTGATTGAAATATAGTTTGGAGGGTGATCTAGAATCTTCTCATTCAGACTTCAGACGATCTTTGTCTGCCTTTCCCTATTAACCATCAGAATGAACTTATGTTCATTTTATTTGGCTGCCATGGTATAGCATAAATCGAATTTAGCTTGTAATCATGGCATTTAAAAAGGGACCTGGAGTTGTTAATTCAAGATTCAATATGAGCAGTACACGGCTAGAGACAATCTAGTGGTTGTGTTTTAGATATAAGCATCAATTCATTAAATTATTGATCGTACATAATCTGTATCTAACTCTGGTTCATGTATTTTGTCATCATGAACGGTACACATTTCTGTCGCTTTAGCAAGATTATTGGCTTAACACAAAAACAGGGCAATTTTCTTTCGATTCATTATCATATATCTTGGATTTATGTTGAAATTACTTCTAGGACATTCCTTAATCATATAAGTTCCTTTTTCACAATTCACAGCGGTGTTAACGAAGAATTTGACAAATCTTCATCCAAATCATACTTCATTTTCACTGCTGCCTCATTCTCAATAATAGTTCCTGGCCCATTAGCTTCCATCATCACATTGTGCGGCTTTTCCGACGAATTCTTACTCTTCTTCTTCGGCGTTATCTTATTAATCACCCACGCTATACTTATTTCTATCAGCTGAAAAACCGTGAAAAAAGAAAACCCGATAAACAAATCCACGACTCCACCAAATTCCGCTACGAAATTCTGGGCATCGTACGCTTTAGTTTGTTCCACATTCTCGACCTTCAGTTCATCGTAATAAATATGCAGTCTCGCCATGTTTTCTTGGATGTATTCATACGATGGTAAACCCGAGTACAAAAACACCCGCTCCTTTATAAATCTCTCATAGTACTCGCGGGTTGGCGGGAATTTCGTGGTGGAGGTTTCCACTTCAAACTCGTGGTATAAGCAGGGTTCCGGGCAGGCTTCGAAGGTGAAATCTCCGTCTCTGATGAGAGTATCAAGTGATCTCTGACAGTAATACTGTTCGACGTATCCGCAAATGTGGTGGGAATATTTGGAGGATTTGTAAACTGGTGTGGGGGTAGATGGACTCGGGGTACTTGTTACGTTGTCTTCATCTCTCTTAAATCTCCTCATTGTCTCTTCATTAACTCCTTCATCTTCTTTATCTTCTCCTACCCGTTTCTTTCCTTTCAAATTCTCCTTCAGCTTCTGATGATCCATTTTTCTATCCGTAAATATTCCTCTATCTTCCCAAGGCTTATAAAATGGAGAATAATTTTTAACGTTCCTCTTTCTCCTCTCACCCTCTATATCAAACCTCTCATCATCCCCCTCCAAACTCTCAATTCTCTCAATATACTCATCCAGAATATCCGTCTTGTTGAGCGTCACCAACCTATCACCCAAATACCACGGCACACACCCACACCTATCCATCAAAACATCTAACTTCTGCCTCTGAACACATTCCCTAACTGTCTCGTAATGGAGACCGTACTTCGCAAATCTGCTCGCTTTATCCTCACATGTCCCATGAGGTTCCACTAGTCTCTTCACTTCCTGAGCAGTTACTTTTAAAAACACTTCAGTCCCTGGGGATACAACGTAGCCACCGTGGTCTAACATAAGAGTTTCATCCTGATCCCTGATATAGACCTTGAAGCCTTGGGTTGGTGTGGAGAAGAGATAGTCAGCGTGTTTGGCATCCATATCGATTGTAAGACCACCGCGCGCCCCACCTGCACTTTGCTTTAAAGATCCGTTATCATTCAGCTCAAAGCAAACACCCAGTTCTGTCATCTGACTGAATTTATGATAGTCTTTAAAATCGATGTAGTAGCCCAAGCCTTGAAACTCGTAGTCGTAGAAACCGAAAATCGTGTTAATCAGATAATCTCTAAACCGGAGGGCCAAACTCCCGTTTTCCCGCTCAAAAGCCAAGAAATCACCCCACGTGGAATTGTCAATCAACTCCCACGCATTTGCATCCTCGTTATCAAATATCAGCGTTTCCATGATCGTATCAAAGTCCTCCACCCTCCCCGACCCATTCTCTACCTCCCTAAACCTGGAATAATTAAACGGGTTGATATTACAGATAGTTATAGCAGGCAGTGTCACATTGTTTGTCCATGTCACAGAGGCTTTATTGTAGGAGGAGTATTGGAAGTAGGCGTAGAGGAGTCTATAGACCATGTAGAAAGTGAAGCCGGAAAGGAAGAGGATGACGATGAACCAGATGGCACGGCACCAACGGGGCCGTCCAGGGACTCGGATTACCTGGAAGATTGGAACCATTTTATTTTTTTGTAAATCCCCTCAACCGAAAAATTTGTGTGATAAGATTTAGATTTTCAACGGCAGATTGCAAGTTAAATTATCAATTTTCCGTAGCTCTTATTTCATCCAATCAAGACAGAAGTCATCTTAAAATCTTCCAGAAAAGCATTTTTTTCTGAACCCACCTGATAATAATCACTGGCTAGATCCTGGAATCCAAAGAATTCCAGCTCCTGTAGAGGGATTGGCAGTAGGTGGCCTCATGGATTGTGGAGGCATGTTTGAGTTTGCCTGAGGAGGCTTATTATTTGGCATGATGCCAGGAGGCTTTTCATCGAGTGTGGATTGGATGCTCAGGTATGTTAGGCGGAGGGAGGTCAGAGAGAGCGTTAGGAGGAGGAGGGGGTGAAGTGGGGTTGGAATCAACATCTGTCGGCCATGGTTGTACATGCAGCACCACCATGATCTGAACATGAAACTATGGGGGTTAATAATCTGATAAATCGTTAATCGCATATTAAATCAAACCGCGAAAGGATACATTATCCTGTTAAATCAAGCTCTTACAAAGCGCCAAGGTACAAAGCAACAAAATTAGTCACTTTGTTGCCTTAGACTTCGCCATAATAACTATATTAATGAATAATAATAATCCACAGCAAAACGCGACTTTTCAGCCCCTATTGCTTAGTGGGTCAACAAGAAATACCATGATCATATTCATAATGACCAATTAAAATACTACTCAGAATTTCGCAGCATCATAATAAAAGATAGTGTGGGACCTATTCTTAATTCACACCTTCGCGAAGCAGCCTGTTCGGATGCTCTGTATTGCTCCCCGTGAAATTGCTCGGTTTAGGTCGTGAAGGACTTCGTACCAGCTCACACTTTGTGTCCAAAATGATACTATGCGGTATTGTTGGAGTCATTATCATAGCTCAAAGTGGTAAATTTATGACAGTGAGTCTCCTATTCAATGGTTAATGGTTGAGCTGTACTCAGTACTGAGATCATGGTCTCGCCGCGAAAGATCACGTTTTCTTGCTATTGTTATGCAATGAAAAGAGCCTTTTGAATTTTTGAGGATGCGTTTGGAGGATAGATTTCGAGGATGCATCTCAAGGAAGCAGCTCAAATCATGAATTACTCTCCATTTACTCCATTTCGAGGATGCATTCTCAAAGAAGGAGCTAAATCATAAATTACTCTCCATTTCGAGGATACATTCTCAAAAGTCACACTCCATTTCGAGGATACATTCTCAAAGAAGGAGCTCAAATCATGAATTACTCTCCATTTACTCCATTTCGAGGATGCGTTCTAAAAGGAGCTCAAATCATGAATTACTCTCCATTTACTCCATAAATCGAGGATGCATTCTCAAAGGAGCTCAAATCATGAATTACTCTCCATTTACTCCATTTCGAGGATGCATTCTCAAAGAAGGAGCTCAAATCATGAATTACTCTCCATTTACTCCATTTCGAGGATGCGTTCTAAAAGGAGCTCAAATCATGAATTACTCTCCAAAAATCGAGATATTCTCAAAGGATTTGTTATACATTCTCTCCTCAAATCATTTTTCCATATAATGAATTACGCGGGTGCTTTCAACAAAATTTCTCGGTTCCTTCGATTGCATATGAAGCGCAACTACCACACTGGGCCCCCACACTTTCGGGATGTGCAACAGCCTCGACTTCGTCTCGGCGAAGCTCTCAAAGTGAAAAAGTATTGATTTGTTATACCTCTCCCTCTTTTCCTACATTGCTCAAAACTCTGCGCGCATGGCAGGATGTAAATGTGCCCTGTCCTGGATTTTTGGTGAGTATATGGTCGTGAATAGTCTCAAATCCAGTGTTTTGGGGAGTTGGGGGCACTGGAGGAGCTTTGCTTTGCCTTCCGTCTACTATACAGAGTGTCTATCTAAATTATTTCGCTAAGACATCCTCATTGAAAAAGTGAAACTGTACCAGCAATGATTATCAGCACAAATAAAATTTCTTTATTAGATCGATCTAATTTATAAAAAATAACCCTTCTGACGAAAAGTAAATTGAGCACAAAACAATTTCGACTGCTGCGTTATATGATAGCATCTGGTCAGCGAACGTGTGAAAAGAGTGTTTTTAAACTTTTTATTTTACATGTACTACAGAATTGTGAAATGCTTACTAATGCTGACCTCAAAGTGAGGTCTTCCGTTGTGTTGAGCACGCGACTGATACAGGAAAGATGGAGTATTACGTACGACTTTTAAGAAAAATCTAAAAGTTTTGGAGGAGGCCACTTTCAGTTTTATCAACTTTGATATGAGCATTGAGCCCGCTGAAACTATCCGTTCGAAATCCCGCATTCAATTTTAGGCATGAACGTCTGAACGATTTAAAACGTTTTGAATTAAACCGAACGAATTTCAAAGAAAGAAATTAGAACGGTTTGGCGTCATATCTGCGTTATTCTATTAAGATATGTACTTTAATTAAACGGTTCGCGGTTTTACCGTTAACGTCATCAATGCACCACTTTGTACTATGATAATGGCGTCAGTTAAAGTCTAATATTTGTAACTCGAATATATCCGCTGGGCGCTTGCTTCTGGCTGGAGATGTCCAAGGAGTTTGACAGCATTCAAGTGACAATACCTAAGCCAGATGATCAAGTAAACTAGTTTATTCTTAGATTCGAGTAGGTCAATGTTCATTGTTCATAGACCTAGAACAATGATCAAATCATCTTAGAGATATAACTATATCTTTTTCTACAAGATATAACGATATAATATCGTTTGATCATTGATTTTATCATTATTTGATCACTTTGGCTTTGGTTTATAACCCAATTAATAAAGGCCACTTTATCAGCAAAAGCAACGAAGTAAAAACAATAAGATGTCAGAATAAATATAATATTATGAAACGATATATGAGAACGTTTTTTACCCAAAAACAAATTTTCACGGCATGCACCAATAAGCTCACCAACTGTAAACTAAATTTAGCGGATTTCCGAATAAAATCCACATGGCATACATAATTTCGCCCTACAGCCAAAATTTCAGCATAATTATATTAACCTCATAAATGTCCCTCGTAAGGTATGTATTACAGACATGATCTTCACTGAAAGTCCTTCAGGGAGGACCTACCGACAATTGCGCACATAATGATCTATTTCCCACGGTTAAACAGGGTGGCCTGTCAATGATTTGAGCTGAGTGAGCACTTCAGATGCTAAAAACGACAACTGCGCGTATTTCAGCACAGCCAAGTCAGAATCTTATCCCAACTAGTAAACTACAACAAACGCAAGTGTGCCCAATGTTTCTTGTGGAGACTGTGAGTGTGAGTGAACTTGAAGCGTCTCTTGGCGCTGCCCCACCTAGATGGATTTCTCCCATCGCCAGCGCGCAACACTCGGAATTGCTGGAGGTCACCGAGCTGTGCTCGGCATCACCGGAAAAAGTTGGCCTGGCTGTAGAACCTTGTGCCATTTTGCAGGTCTGGAAGATCTAAATAAACCAGCGCAGGTCTTATGGACTTGGACTTTCATGGGCCAGTCACCGCTGAACCCGCGGCAGGGTCTGATGGAAGAAGACCAGCGCTAGATCTGTTTTGGGCTTGTGAAAAATTTGTTAAGATGAGAGCTTTGAGCCAAGCAAAGAAAAATCAACTGGTTCCGAACCCGGCGAAAATTTCAAAAATCATACGTCCCTGCCCAGCGCCAGGCCAGAGTGGATACGGCTCTATGGATAGGGCTCTCACCCCAGACTGCTCTGCCCCCGGCCTTAGATCGACTTATGCAGAAATGAATTAGGTAGTCGAGATTAGCGAGTGATATTAGTGATAATGCGATGTTAGAGTTATCAATATTTCTGTGAAAAGCCTCAGCATTTCACAGAAATATTGTCAATCGTTATGGGGATAAGAGCAGATCTAAAATATTGAACCCGCACAAATCTTAGTTACCAGCGTCATCAATTCACCATTTTAAACCTTGATAATAACGTCACCATTCACCACTTTAAACCTTGCTAATAAAATAACGTTTTGTCATCAATTCGCCATTTTCAACCTTGATAATGACGTTATTTGCGTCCGCTTCTGCTGGAGCTTTTATACGCCTTGATCTCCGTCCCCTTATCATAACTAACGACAAACTAACGACTAACGACAATGAATCTGACTTAATATCACTCTTCACATGATTGACGAGTTCAATATAACGCATATATATGCATATATATGTGTATGCAGATCGCTCGATTCATGACGGAGGGCTAAGGGCTTTCGAGAGAATTTCTAGATCGAAAGTTGACGCCCGTCTTTATTTGCGCGTCTTTATGGAGCCCTCGCTTATCTAAAACAAATGCCGTTACGACTAGAGAAGTCTATATCTAGTCGTTCGGCACAGCGCATCTTCGGAAGCGCATCTACATACATACCGTAGCCAGTCCGAATGAAAATTGTGTAATTTATCGGAACATATTACTATATCGTGAACATCACCAATTATAATTGGGACAAACTATTGAACAATCGGTAAAACCATCGCTCTTACTTCATCAGTTGGCCTAAGCTGGCCCCATGCTATTTTATTTGGGCATCGGGTGCAACCTTAAACATTTGGAATAGGTGATTATTCGTTATGTAAATTAACCATATAAACAATGATGATTCCGTCATTTTCAATCATCTACTACAGTATTGAAGTGCACGATCCATATCTCCGATGCAGATCTCTGGGGATCCATTAAATTTTGTTATGTTAGATCATACGTTATAATGCCAGGAATTAAATTCCTGTTTTAATTTAAACGATACGGCAATACTATGGAATCATGGAATTTATTTTGAATAATAGACGTACGCGAAGCGCAGAAACGGTGGCTTCAAAACAAAGCTGAAAAAATCTGAAGTTTGTTTTTGTATAAATTCCAGTGATGATGGTGCACACTGCAAGTTTCAGTCTATTTGAACCTGTAACACGTGCCCTCTCATGTTCTTTTATACGAGATCTATAGCCTGAGCTTCGCGAACAAAAGCTACCATTCAGCATTGATATTTAGGACAAAAACTAACATGGAATTTTGGGACAAAAGATTGGCATTCAGCTTTGTTTTTAAACAATATGCAGAGTATTTAATGGCCACACAAAAAGTAATCGATTTCTTGTTATTCATTCGCCATTGTCTGACCATGGTGATAGCTGCACTAAGCAGTTAAGTAGGATCCAGGAATTGACCAATCAACGCCTGAGTTTGCAGACGTAGACATCTCGTGCCTGATTGGCCCATGTTTATGTCTGTTTGAGCGTGACTCTGTATGTGAGCAAGATCCTTAGAGCTTCCCTGAAATTATTGCAAGACAGAGACCTCCCATTGCGGAAAAAAAGAGGGCAACATGCAACGATTATATAGCTCTATTTACTGCTCCTTTTGAGACTAAATATCCATGAGATAAAGTATTCTGTTGAAACATCGAAGCCCCCAGCTAACCGGTATATACTTTGTGAATTGATATTCAAGCATATTCACATCTTTTTAGGGCCTCCGAAGTATGTGGTTCATAATCATGGAAGTAGCTGTTTGAGGAAAATAACAGGTCCTTCGTCAACCAGTACATTAAGATCAAATGCTTTATTTATGTGTAATATCATAAGCTTTTCCCCTTCAACCCCACCTCCTCATGCAGAGAACCTTCCAGTAGATTCATCTCAGTAATTAATCTTACAATGGATGAAGCTTTCAATCCTCCCTTTAAGGATCTCCATCCACCCAATCAGCGCACGAGTTTTCATTTAACTCGAGCGCTGATTGGTCAATGACAAAAGGAATTCTGGGTGGTAATAATTGCTTCCCTTTCAGGAAATATAGCCTGCATCCAATTAGCCATCCAATAAGCCATCCAATTAGCGCGCGAGTTATCAGTGAACTCATGTGTGGAATGTGGATTGGTTAATACCAAATGCACCTTTGAGTAAACTAACAATAATAATTCCTTTTCAGGAAATCTACCCGCCGAGTTGCGTCATGTTCTCTGAGGTGACTAACGGTGCTTGTTCTAAGGAGGATATGTGGCAGATGGAACTGGACATGATGAAGGTAGGGGGTGGGTTTTAACACCACTTTACTCTGACACCACTCCACATTGACACCACTCTTCTCTGGCACCAGTCCACATTAACACCACTCTACTTATACTCTGACACCACTTCACCTCGACACCACTCCACCCTGACGCCACTTCATTCTGACTTCACTCCGCCCTGACAACACTTTTTACTTAAAGAATTCACCACTTAACACTGACACCCCTCCTACATGTTGGGAATTAGACTGGGAGTTACCAGTGCTGACCTTGACATCACTCTTCCCTGACACCACTTTATCTTGACACCATTCCACACTGGCACCCTTCTATCTTGACACCACGTCACACTGACACCACTCTACCTTGACACCACGTCACGCTGACACCACTCCATCTTGACACGACTCCACCCTGACATCACCTTTCCTTGACACCACTCTACCTTGACACTACTCTACTTTGACACCACTCCGCGCTGACACCACCCCCTACAGGTGTTAGATTGGAAGTAAGCAGCGCTGACCTTGACATCACTTCACACTGACACCACTCTATCTTGACACCACTCCACACTGACACCACTCTGCCTTGACACCACTCCACGCTAACAGCACTCCCTACAGGTGTTAGACTGGAAGTTAGCAGCGCTCACAGTAAACACGTGGCTGAACCTCTACCTCCAGATTGAGTATTTCAGAGGCTCAACCTGTACAACTGGGCAGTTTATGAGGGCAGAGTACTCCCAGTCAGACTTCGTTAAAATCATCCAGGTTAGTCAGACTTCGTCAAAATTATCCAGGTTAGTTGAGAGCACTCATGAGTGTTTCGAGGAAAAAATGTGAAATTGAAAATCTGCTGAGAGCATCAAAATATCGTATTCCAGCTTAACTTTTGTCCAATCACAGGAACCTATCTGTTTCTCAAATTCATCGCACTGTATACTATTCAATATGTTATGTCGTATTGATGCTGAAATCTCAATCTCGACAACTCGAATACTTATCAATTAGTTAACCAATCACATTCTATAATCTAAATCAACTCCTTTCAGCTGATAGACCTGTGCTCGCTCGACGTCCAATCGGTACAGTTTAGACCGAGTATGATAGCTGCCAGTGCGTTGTGGTTGGTAGTACCCTACAAGTTGAAGGAGGTGACGGGGTATAACTGGGAGGACCTGATCTCGTGTCGGCACTGGATGCAGCCTTACGCGCAGGTTGATAATATAACTTGAAATACATACGGGTTTTCATGCAGAATTTTCATTTAAATATCGTTTCGAGAACGTTTTGATTTGGTCCCGAATCCCCCTCCAAGATTTAGCAGATTTGGTTTAAAAATTGCAATTTCTTCCCACTCCATTGAATCATTCCATTTTCTTCAGGTATTGAAGAACTACCCAGCCCAACGGTTGAAAGATTTCAACGTGAAGAAGAAAGATCGGCACCACATTCAGACCCACTTCAACGCTTTACCTCTCCTTCAGGAGGTCTTCGACTTACAGGTGAGGAGGAAATACTGTGGTGAATTTCATCTTTCCTTGACACCACTCCACCTTGACACCACTCCACCCTGACACCACTGTGCCCTGACACCACTGTACCCTGACACCACTCCGCCCTGACACCGCTCCAGGCCTGACACCACACCACCTTGACACCACTCCATCTTGACACCACTTCACCCTGACACCACTCCGTCCTGACACCACTCCGCCTTGACACAACTTCACCCTGACACCACTTCACCTTGACACCACTACACCTTGACACCACTCCGTCCTGACACCACTCCGCCCTGACACCACTCCTGCACTCCACCCTGACACCACTCTGCCCTGACACCACTCCAGCCTGATACCACTCCGCCCTGACACCACTCCACCCTGTCACCACTCCACCCTAACACCACTCCGCTCTGACACCATCCCGTCCTGACACCACTCCGCCTTGACACCACTCTGCCTTGACATCACTTCACCCTGACACCACTCCGCCCTGACTCTTTAATTCTTTAACAAATTGGAGCTCCTGAAAATAACGAAAAACCAACCCATTTTTAAATCAGACATTTCACCAACAATTCACTTTTGCAATTACTGTCACCAGAAAATTCACCATTACATCTCCTCAGGAATCCCAGCCCCTGACGCCAGACTCAGACTCTGAAAACGAGAACGCTGAAGTTGCCCACTACCTGACTCCCCCCTCCACCTCGTCCTCTCAGTCCAAAGACGATAGGTGAGCTCGCCACAAGGTTATTTCTTATCAGTCGGTAGAAAACACACCATGGGAACGTCTTGAAAATCACTTGCACTCCTCATAAAATCCGAGGGGTAGGATTTTGATTTTTTTTAAATCACATACGAACAGTCCTGTTTTGGCAATGGGCAGCAGGCTGCATTCTCACCTTTTTTCTGCTCCTTTTCAAATTTTCAAGAATATTGAAGGAATTTAGTTGAGGATTAAAAGTTTGAACACGAACTAACATGTTCCATCTTCAGGTGAGCTCGTCACAAGACTCCATCCTAGGTTTAAACTCAAAAAACGCCTTTATGAAGTGGGTTACTTGTACAGAGAAAAATATGGTATATTCCTCTCACGCGTCCCATGTAACGCGTGATTACGTCATTATCACGCGTGTGTCACCTATTAACCAAAGATAAGCTTCCGTAGCAACCAAAGATGATTCGTCTCCATCGCAACCAATGGCGGTCCAATCCTAGCAAATAAATGACTTCACTCCTAGCAACACCTATATCAACGGCGTATTAGCTTACCCACAGGTTCATTTGACATTGACCAATCAGCGCACGAGTTGTCTGTAAATTCGCGTTCTGATTGGTCAATATCATGACATTTAAAGATCCTGCGGGTAAACTACTACGCCACCGATACCAGCACCTCTCCGTGGTTCCATGTGTGGACTTGCGTACAGAAAATTATCATTGATATCATTCTAATATATCCATTTGAATTCGTGGTCTTTAATTCAGTAAAAATATTGCCTCAAACAATAGAATAGTCAGTATAGGACCTAGATAGGACCTAGGCAATACAGGACCTAGATTTGTGATAATTATTTAAAATCTTCGTCGTAACTTTAATTTGAAAAGTCATTCATGTTATAGAGTTGACTCGTCAAATTTTGTATTGTATCCTTAAATTGATAGAATTTGCATATTCGACATAAAATAGTGTTATCGGCTGAGCGTCTATTCATATTTCCCCCTAATAAAGTAATAATAAAGGTCAATTTGATTATTTTTAATGAATTGCTCTAGTAAGTAACCGTGGTGTCCTAACCTAGTTTACGCCGCGTAACGCCCAGGTGTAACGCGGCGTATTTTCTTTATCCGTGGTGACAATGAGGCACATTGGTTGTCAATCGAAAGTTGGCGCCGTATCGTTAGCTCGGAAAAGCATAGTACGCTGCGTTACAGCTTGGCGTTATCCGGCGTAAACTTGGTCGGCACACCACTGTAATAAGAAATATCAGTGTGTATTGGAAAGTGTTAACTGTTATGGCTCAGATATTTTTTCGAGTATTTTTAACATTTTTAACACACATTTTTCACATCTTATTTTATATGAATTCGTGATATATGTTAATGGCAATGTTCCTGGCGATTTGTTGTTCTATTCTGGGTAAAGACTGGTGCTATCACATTTTTCCCCTTCTTGTCCCCTCTTTGATGTGTGCACCCAACCCATCGGTCCATCTCACATATGTCAAAAATAGGACTGAAAGAAGGGACGAAATGTGGTTGCTGCAGTCTTTCTATTTCCTGTGCGAATGTCAGATTCAGTTAGAGGCTCGCCGCCCATTTGATATGTAATTTTGTATTTCGTTTTCATATTGCTGGGTAAATGTGTGCAGGCCACGAATGCATACTTTAGTATTGGGGCCGTTCTAGCTAACCCGTACGATCAAGCAAACGACCGGTTGTCATTTCTCAATATATCCGGTTACGGTTCGGTTAACCGGTCGTTTCCTAGTAGAATTCCGAGATCATCGTGACATTTTAGGATCTTATGGGTAAACTCCTATACCACCAATGTTATATTAAGAGTGAAGGCTGAAGCCAATATAATTATCACGAATAAAATCGTGAATGGCAAATCGATCACTTTAAACCTAGCCTATTCGACCACTTACTGTCTTAGCTATTTCGTGATGCCCTTTTTAGACCAAGCCTTTCGTAATCTTGCTTTTCGACCTCCAAAAAAGTTTAAATTTATGATTTAATGCAACGTGAAATCCAGAAATTTCAGAGGAGTTTTACATATATAATGTGATATCATATAGTTATTAATTTTACTTTTAATTGAGTTCTAATTATAAGATTAATATTTTATGATTATGGCATAAATTTTGCTAGAAATCTGACAATTATGTCCTGGTATATTGAGCAGAAAACTTGCCTACGTGGTTTGCAAGAGTTATCGCTTGAGATCTCTGGTAATTTCTTGCTTGCCTTAGCGTTTTTGTACTTTTAGATTAGCCAAAAGTCCCACCTTTTTAGAGCTATAGAGGGTAGAATTCGAGGCACAATATAGAAAGTTTCAACTTTAGAAATAAGGGAACTGATCGCCTTGAAAGATGTTTCGTTTTCTTTGGGCTGTAAAGATTCTTTCCTATGCCTTTTTCCGAGCATGGTATAGTATACCCAGTGTCAAGAATGAAGTATAATATTAGTGAGGAAAAACATTGTATATTGTTGCGACATTGAAAATATGATATTCCCCTTACATTCAGATGGATATTTAGTGTTGTATTGTGAAAGTAAAGTCTATGTGTGCAGATCTTCGATTGAGGAGGGCTCGATAAAGACACGCAATTTGACTCTTCGCACGACTTTCGATATGAATATTCGATCGAAAAAAATTGCGCGTCTTTATCGAGCCTTCCGTCTTTCGAGCGATCTGCAGGCATAGAGTACATATATATTTGAAGTGTCTATTGATATAATTCGAGATCATGTTCTAATAAAATTGTAATCATTAATAAATTTGCTCAATTTCACTTGTTTCCACCGATTATGATCCTTATGATCTCCATAAAGGTCTGGTATATTTGGCTACTTTTTGGAATAACAGCCGCTGCATAAATTTTCTGTTATTTTTCACTCTCCTAAGAGTTATTTAATTGAATGACAGAAGAATTCTTTCAAAATGATAGGATCAATTCAACTGCACGGTAATTGGATCTAATTTCGATTCTTTTAAATGATAAATTTAAATCTCAATACCTCCCTAGGATAGCCCATGAAATGGAGTATGTTTGAACAGTGAGCATGGGAGAGAGCAGACTGGCTGCAGATCTTCATCAAGGATAAGATCCAGAATGTCCAGACACGACACCGATCTCACATGAGACTGAAAACTGAGATGAAGAGAATTTACAAGTTCTGGTTTTATTGTATAGTTATAGCTTTATAGTAAGTAAAATTATTGACTAATCGAGAGTTTACCAAATTTCCGGAATTAATTGGCATCCCCTCTGACAATCAATCTGCTGAGAAATGCGGGTTATTTCAACTGAAAATTTCTTTTTCCTCGGAAATAATTTCGTTTCCCTTTTTGTATCCATATGATGTGGGGTACTTGTCTACTTTCCAGACAAACAGTGATCTGAGTGGGACTAATGTTCGGACTAAACGATATAAATACTCACAGAAATATATGGATTCGTATCATGACGCAGCGGTCTAAAAATAGGCGATATTTTTGTCTTCGATTCATCATTTTAACACATGATAATGACGTAAATCTTCACCGCCTATTTTCGAGCACGACCTGCGTGATCCTGAGTATTTCTGGCTATTTTTCCCCGGATTCTGAATTACGCAATAGATATCTGGTTAATTAATTGTGAACACTTATCTCCAATTACAGGAGAGTGTCCCAGACAGACTCAGCGACACTTGCTCTCTGGGTGCAGACAGTCCCGATGTGCGACAAAAAGAACCAGTTACGGTACCGTACCCTGAAACACACAAAAGACGATTGTGGTACGAGTAACCGGGATGAGGTGGCATATTTGGACAATGCCATTCTGAATACCAGTCATATCGGTAGTGCCATTTGCCACCCTTATATCGCTCCGTGGGCACTTTAAGCTCTTGATAGCTCTTTGAGTTTTGACACCGCTCTTTCCCCTCCCTTGGCGCCCGCCTGACGCCAGTCGAGACAGACAAGGACACACACAGACAGACAAAGACATACACACAGGTAAATTGCTGTTGTTAGCACAAGTAAATTGTTTGCGGTGGGGGATAAAACATTGTAAATTGTTGGAAAACATGGGATATATTCCTCAAGTTCACGTTACGGAAGTCCGGCTAATCAAATTAACCCTTCTCCTCTGCATATTAGGATACACATTGACTTAGGACCGAGGAGACATATATCAAGGGGGTTGCATGTGAAAAATAGGCGCGAGGAAAGTGATGTGATTATCAGGGGTTAGAATGGTCTATTGGTGCAACATAGGTGTCTGTTTATCGACTGGGGCACATATCAAGGGGGTGCATAGGAAAAATAAGCGCGGGGAGATGACGTGATTATTATGGGTAAGAATGGTCTATTGATGACGTCATAGGTGTCTATTGCTAGAGGTGTATATAGTGTAATGTGTACATAGTTAGCGGGTATATTGAAATCCTAGTTCAGTCTGGTAACTTGGACTTCGTAGGACTATCCCTTGGTACGTTTGTTTTTACTGTAGTTCCAGCTTACTTCTGTGATTTTCTCATTTCTAAGGTGAAATAGTGACGTCATTGTTATCAATTTAAGTGGTTAGCTGTTTATATTCCAAAAGTTCAAACAGTTGATGTTTCCGGTTTTTCTTCTGTTTTGTTCCATCGCTTTTGCTGTTTTGTTTGTTTTTACTTTTTTGTTTGTTTTACTTGCAAGTTCCTACTGACTTTAGCCTATAATATTGTTAACGATTCGGATTATCTTTGATCTGTTAAATCCGATTCCTTTCAATCTTTCCAATTCACTTATCTTCTGGCCATCATTCAGCCATGCGCAAATTATTTTTTGAACTTCTGTGAGGCTGTCAGTTGTGACCTGTCAGTGTTGTCATTTTAAACATTCCTGATCCTTTCCCTCTCCAATTGATGTGTTTTTATATTAATCCGTGTTTTTCGTATTATTATATGTTTTTTGCATTTTCTCGTATGTATGACGCTGTCCTGTGCGGTTGACAAATACCTCGTAATGCTGACCTGATTATGCCCTATGGTTTTATTTTGATTTGAGCTTCGGAGTGACTTATCGAGCTTTGTCTCACTTTTTGAATCGCCCCTAGTACCCCAGTCGCATATTTGTCCATGCGTTTTAATATGAATATCTTATCAGTTTCAAGTCACGTGATCTCCTTATTGGTCACGTGATCTCCTTATCGGTCACGTGATTGGATATGTTTGCAAACTGCACGCGTGTTGTAGCAGAGGTTGGATATTGGTTCATGGTCGATGAATATACAGTATACACCGGCAACTTTTATAGATTAGAGAGTTGAGAGTGATTTCATTATCATGATTTAGAATGTTGAAATGATGACGATTTTAGGAACCCTTTTTTCCCTGTACCTGCCGACACTGCTGTCTGTTAAATACCTAAAATCGGCACCGAATAATTCAATTTGTCCCCCGATACTCCACCATTCATCAGATGGTTTCAAATTAAAATGGTAATTAATTTCCTCATTTTGCATGTATGATATTCCTTCTTTCGTTCCAAATATATCTCACTAGCGGATAAAGTTACCCATATACTCTGAAATATTGTTGACTAGTCAATTTCAAAGGGGCTTGTTGATACGCTGATAATACTAAAAGTCTTAGATTGATTTGATTGGGTTGGATGGCATAGTATTTCCTTTACTAATCGAGGCTGGTTAAACTGCCCCATTAAGCCATAGAACATCCACTCTTAATCAGCGGTTATTGATTACTTCATAATCACGGTGAACAATGGTGACATGATGACATCACGCTGTATCCTTGTATCAGCGTATAATGTATACTAATGGTACTTGTAGTGGTACACACTTTGATATAATCGCGGACACATATTTGAAATTCTACCCGAGGCGTAAGACTTAGATCAATTATCAGTGTGTCACTCCACTTTGCGTCTTTTGGGAGGCTTTCTGACAGTCCCAACATTTGTTTGGTGTTTCCCACAGTTACCTTGTGTTTCCCACAGTTACCTAACTTGTCCCACAGTTACCTAAGTTGTCCCGCAGTTGCGAGGTGAGCCCCGCAGTTGCCTAAGGTGTTCTGCAGTTTTCACATTTGCACACTATTTTACTGCTACCGTTTGTCATGGTTTTTAACAGGGAACTGCGTCAATACAATGCCTCAGAATTTTTGTGATTTTGTGAATTTATCATTTGTGATCTTTTAAATGTGTCATAACAGGCCTCCAGGGAATGGTTCCATATCTATCTTTCATTTTCCACCCCATTGAAAGTTTCATGATATGTTATTCGATATCCAGTTCACACTCTGTTGCTTCAACGTTGACACTTTTGGTTTTACATGGGAAACAACTTTCTTGCTTCAAAAAGTCCTCAGCGCTGTAAACCATCCGACAATTTCTTGAAAATAAGCACACATTCGTATCTCGCCCTTCACATCTCTGATCGGATGATTCCGAAATTCACACCGGGAATTATTCAATTATCCATCTTATCTGCTCGCTTTATATCTGTATCAGTGCGATGATACCCAAACCACGGTTAATAAACACAAATTGATGACGTGGTGTCGTTGCCGTGTAATATTTTAAAATTTCTACCTCCCCGTTTACAGCAGAAAATATTCGATGTAATTTAGGTGGTAAATTTGAAAAAATAAATAATGATATATCGGCATATATTTGAAGGAATATTTTGTAAAGTTGTGTTTGAATTATAGGCGGTTCAGAGAGACTTCGTTGTCATGGTTTCGAGTGGTAAATTAATGACGTCACCAACCTTATTTTGTCACTTGCCGCTTTTACGATAGACTTGATGAATTTCGTTAGAGATATATTTTCGTAATTGTACACTGCGTTAATTAGTTTAAGTTTCTCCATTTTTTCGAGGCCATTTCCAGAACAGACCTTTTCCGTACTTTTTCCGTTGAAAGAATATTTTCTCAATGAAAACCTGATGCGGCATTGCGGCATTATTGATCAAATCTCCTTTCGGTATCGGTTATAAGTGAACTTTAATTGCCCTCATGTAAGTTGAACATTTTTAACATCTCAGACGTTTAGACATCCCCCATCTTCATAACATTGACCAATCAGTTCGCGAGTTAACGCTAACTTGTAGTAGTACGATGATGGGTCAATGTCAAACGGGCTTGTTGGTAAACCAATACAATTTTTTAAAAATGATGAACCACTTTTTTAAATCTTGTTCGATCATGTGTCTCCCGGATAATTTATTTTTAATTCAAAACATCCCTATATTGTCTTGTAGCTTCTTTTCTCTCGAGGCTCGAAATCTTGAACTACCTCGTAATGACAAGTAGTGCATCGTCAAATCATGCTTGTCCCAATCAGCGATGGAGGATTGAGATGTTGTGACTTGCAGTTATAGGATAACGTTCTACGCATTTTTATGTATCAGTGATCCTTTATATCAGTGATCCCAATGTGTGAACTTGTCCTAAACTTTTGAAATTAATCCTATCTGGAGCCTGTTGTTAAATCTGTCCAGTGTATGTCCAACTACTTTTCAAAAATGAGTGATTTTTCTTCAACTTGAAGTTCAAGTGCAAGCTTATGAATCACAAAATATATTTTGTTGTGTGTCGCATTCAGCAACGGTTGGTTCAAACATTTTATTTTCCGCAGCGAGCGCGCCTGATATTGAAGCCACTGAGCCGCGCAAAATGCAACAAGAATTGAACGATGAAAACGTAAATCTTGCGGAGTAGATAAGCGCGCACAATTTCCAATTGCGCGCGCTCATTTGGGTTGCTATGCAACTCTATTTGATGGTTTCATTGTTGACGTACTCAATCTCCCTCCAAAGTGAGAACATCTATTTTAAATTTTACGAGCATATTTCCTGGGCTTTCATCAGAAATAACAGTAATTCTATTGTGCTTTGAAAATTGTATAAATCTTGCTTATCAAAATAGTAAACTTTCAAAACTTCTCCATTTCTAATCATACCTAATTTCCTTTTTGTATTTTTAACAATAATTTGTTGGGGAAGGAAAAATTGATGGGGTATCGCTTGTCAAGTGCCATAATTTCCCTTTCGCTGAATATTTGTCATGCACAGGTCACTGTGTTGCAGCCAGATGAAATGGGAACACCGCATTGTTAGCCTTGAGAATCTTTCTGACAGCTTGTTTCCATCCTGATAAGACAGCCCAAGCTTCCTATAGAAATAGTTTGTCCGTTTTGCCACATACCCTATGCTCCTCTGGTCCCAACTTCTACGGTAAGTAGGTCAATGGCTTTCATGTGCCAGCCTCATGAATATTTTCCGCTAGCTTCTCGTACTTAGATTTTTTGATGGCGATGCTCCGTCATTTTTCTCTGCTTTTTCATCTTGAAGGTTTTACTTCTATTCCAACTGCTGTACAGGAAGTGAAATCCATACTTTATTTGCCCGAGACTTCGCTCGAGACTGCAATGGCCAGCTTACTCATTTACCCTCCCGCACAGTTTCCTGTGCGCTCGGCTGAGTAAACCATCGAGCTGCATAGGCTCGAGAAAAATCTCTCACCCTTAGCTCAGTGATGCTGGCCAGGGATTCGATCTCAGGATCTTTCGATCCCGTGCAAAAATCGATACCACTACACCACTGACCCCCCCTGGCGATGTTAGTTCAATCTTGACGATATTCCTGATGCTGTTGAAATAAAGGACCAGGTCCAATTTGTCTGAAGTTTTACAAGTTTTACGGTTCTTCTCATTTGTTGAAAAGGGACAATTTTGGTAATACGCATAAGGCTAAATTGGGGTTTTTCGTCTATAACTCGAAAACGAAAGGGGTAAAGACATTGAAACTATGCTCTACCCCCCATAATGCTATAATGTGCTCATTCTGCGTACTCTAGTGTACTTGTTGTGGTCTCTACGATCTTCTGTTCTCATTCATTGAAAAGGTGCAATTATGGTCATACACGTATGCCTAAAAAGGCGTTTTTCGTTCATAACTCGAAAACTAAAGGGGTTACAACTTAGAACTATGCTCTACCATAATGTGCTCATTCTGCATACCCTAGTGTACTTGTTGAGGTCTCTACGATCTTCTGTTCTCATTTATTGAAAAGGGGCAATTTTGGTCATACGCGTAGGGCTAAAAAGGGGTTTTTCGTCCATAACTCGAAAACTAAAGGGGTTTCGACATAGAAACTATGCTCTACCCCCCATAATGTGCTCATTCTTCATACCCTAGTGTACTCATTGAGGTCTCTACGATCTTCTGTTCTCATTACTTGAAAAGGGGTAATTTTTGTCATACACGTAGGGCTAAAAAGGGGTTTTTCGTCCATAACTCGAAAACTAAAGGGGTTTCGACCTAGAAACTATGCTCTGCCCCCCATAATATGCTTATTCTGCATAGTTTGGTGTATTCATTGGCTTCGTATCTCAATCAGAAGCTGAGATATTGCCATTCAAAGTTTTTGCCCCATTTTGAAAGAAAAGGGGTCCAAAAAAGGGGGTTGCCCAACTCAGAAGTTGGTTAGTTTTTTTCTGGTGCATCTATGGCCTATGAACTACCGAAAAACGTTCTCAAACCGACTATACTATTTAGTTCACAGTTGGTTACAGTTCTGGGCACATAAGACCCTTACTACTTGTTTCACCGAATAAAAACTGAATTTTGGCAAAATGTTGACATACATTCTGGGCCACAAAGCGCTTAATAACAATAAATACGTATATTATGTAATTAATTTTCGCATAGGTTGTTTTGTCACAAACTCCAACTCTGTTCAGAGAGAAAACATCAACGAAAATGAACTTTGAGGTCTAATTTTGACAGCGGCTGGAAATTCAACATAATTGAAGGTAAGACTAGGTGGCTTTTTGGCGGCTCAGAAAGGGCTACAATGTGCCTGAAAACAATCAAGACAGCAAATTTCATGTTCACACAACCTATCTGAATGGTTATTTGATATTCCATCAATAGCACAATAGGGGAAGCCTACTACGTTTTCAACCCGTAGGTGTGGTCATCAGCGAAGAGCAACTCCTCAAAAAGGTGGTAAAAAGGGCCTGGAGGCCAAGCTATTTTACCTCAGGAAAATGTTTCCATATATCTGGAGTAGTGGGACAACAATATTCCTGCTTTTGAGGGAGCCGTCACATATTACGTCATCACTTTTTTGCCCATTTTCAACCCCCTCCCCCCCCCCGTCTGTCATCACTTGTCATCATTGGCTGACCCCCTCCCCCATGCTGACGTCATCATTGACCAAACCCCCCTCCTTTTTCAAAACAAATTTTGATTATTTGACTATTTGGAATCAAAACAACATACATGAATTATCAATCATGTACGTGTGGTGTGATTCATATTGTTAAATTCGTTATAAACAAGCAAAATTTGTTTCTAAATGTTATAGACGAACCACATTTAATCATTAAATAGCCTGTAACGTGCCCAGTTAGTTTGTAAATATAGATATCATATTGCAGAAATGAAATGGGTACTCCAAAACAAAATATTGTGAACGAAAAAGTTTGGAAATTGTACCCTAAGGATTTCAAAAATTCTAAATTTTTGCTGACTTCAGCAAGCCTCAAACCCCCTCCCTCCCCCCTGTCATCACCTGTCAGCATTTGAAAACCCCCTCCCCCGGGCCGAGTGATGACGTAATATGTGACGGCTCCCTTAACGAAGATCACATAGCAGTAAGACCACTGCCCAGGGTGGTGAGCGGACAAAAGTGCTCAAAAATTCACTGATGATATAATTCTGTATATTACTGATCATTAGCCCCCTTATAAAGCCATTCTGTGACTTAACACCACAGATTATAGTAACGTTATAACGTCCGTCGACGGGATTCAAATCATTTGTTGGGTTTCAGAAGTCAGAACTGTACCTTCCAAGAAATGTAGCAAGTATGTAATTACGTGCTACCGCAGGAGTCATAATAAGTGTGGGAAGTGGGAATGTGTCAAATAACTCTTCAGTTACGAAAATATGTTACGAAAATATGTTATGAAATGGACTGCGGCACAGGAACGCAGACCATTCTCTAGAACATTATGGTAAATTATGGAACAGATTATGTTCCATAATATTCGGTAAGTTTCATCGCATTCAGAATGTGCCAGTCAACTTGGTATGTGCCATGATGTTCAGCGTGCCATGGTATTCAGTGTGCCAGTCAAAACATGAATTACATATTATGTTTTATTGACACTCTCAAGCGAAGTAAGTATGTGAGAGAATGTCACATTACAAGATAGTATGCTCGAGTAGTTGATAGTTCACGCTGGAATGTCAAATGTATGTGTATCCCATGTATTTGTATAATGTGTATATATTTTATGATCTTGTGTACTTTGATTTGTACACTTTTACTGCCATGGTTATTCCTGTTGCCAATATGATCTGTGCAATGTAAAGCTTGCAAAAAATGACAGAAAGGACTATGAATGAATGATGATATCAAAGGTAGGATATTATAATCTACAGACTACAGTACAGAATTGCTGTAGTCTGATCCGTCCATATACTCATATAATTTGTGGTCTAATGAACTACGTATTATTGGAACCACCCAACGGATCAGTGACTCAACCATCAGTAAAATTTAACTTGAGATTTAAATCAAATTGATTAACCGTTCTTATTGTAAGTAATTGTTACATGAAAAACATAGTACAATAAATTATCAGATAATTTTACAATAATTTTGTTATTGTAAAAAGCACCATTTTAGCACATTAAGAATCATGCAATTTTTTGCATCTAATGATAATAAATCAAAGTATTTTAAAGGGTTTTAAATTTATTTCAAAAAAACTAAATCGTGTAAAACTTTAATCCCATAGTATTCAAACGTAAAAATTCCAAAACATACATTGGTAATACATCACGGCACACTCGAATAAAAACGATGCCCTCCAATGATAAAAATACGGGAGTTTATCATATTTATCAATCGTCTAATATTTGCTAATATTTGATATAAGAAATGATATTTAAGTGATATTAGTGGTAATTATTAGGGTTCGTGACATTAATAAACTGATTAAAACTTGGACACTGTGCAATTGTATGTATCTTAATCTACAAAACACAGTACAAAATTGCAGTGATTCGATCAACTCATGCCTCTGTGTTTCTGAATAAATTTTGAAATAAATGTATGAATATGGACATTTATGCAAATTCGTTTACAATTTAAGATCATTCATAGTTCATACATTCACCACACAGGCAAATTTCATGACTTTAATAATAATTCAAGGCCAAAAAGATCAGAGATGCTCTGGGAGTCTGGGCTAAAAACGGGTCATCAGTTAGGCAGGGTGATTGTGCGGCACAAAGTGCACCACACGCGGCTTTTCCATTGTGTAAAGAATTTAATAATTGACAGAATCTATAGGGAGTTTTAATGAGTAGATCGAAAGAAAATTATCACAATAGCCGAAAGTTTTATTTACAAAATAATAGGGTCACGCCAAAGGGAAGTGAAATGTGATATCCAAACGGACTCAAATTGAGAAAACCTCTGCATCAACTTTTCAAGAAAAAATCTATGCATTGACCAGCACAAATGCCTCCGTAACTTACAACGCACAAATTTTGAGTCACATTTGTGATATACCTTATAGCAGGAAATTGAGCACTCAGAAATTTAAGCACCAATGCCTCAAAAAGCGCTTAATTTCTTTGTGCTTAGTCACGTCATGCTTGCTTAATTTTTGTACGACTTGATTTTCAAATAATTTTGGAAGTTTTTCATAGTAAAACATTTTAGATATTTTGCAATAATAATGTTCATTGATAAATCTAAATGATGAAAAGACAGAATGTTTCATTTCGCTGATTTGAGACAGATGCCTTAAATTTATGCAACTTTAATCTGTTCAATCTGTATGTTACAGAAGCAACATGAAACGACCGATTATAACAGGGCAGAAACTGTATAGGAATTATGAAGATCATGCAATTATTGTTTTAACTATATAATCAGAAAATAACATAGATCGGTTTAATATATTACACCCATTAGTATCTATACAAATAAAAATGAATAATACAGGTGGAAAACATGTTAGATAACGATTTTAAAAACAATCGAACTCATCTTCACATGATCACCAGAGGATAAAAAGCTTGAGTTTATTATCATTCAAATCACATACGATGCAAATACTATCACACCAGATAAGATCTAAACTTGTTGATGGTTTTGGTGATTGAGAGTCCCTTGTCCTCGTACTCTGCCAGGGCGATGTATATGATCTCGCCCTCCTTGTCTCTGTGTATGAGCCCGAAGGTCGGCGCTGTCTTGAGTGTCTGAGTGTTTGGGAGCGCGATCGCCTGGTCACGTGACCCTATCTCGCAGTTCTTGATCTGCTTGTACGGGATGCTGTACGTGTCGAAGAGCACGCAGTCCGGGTCCGTCAGCGAGATGCCGTGTTTGGTGACGGACATTGAGATCAGCCGGACATCCTCTGCCTCCAGCTGAGACAGTGTCTCTGTGAGGAGGGTCTTAACGTTATCCTCCGCGAAGCTGTCTAGAGGCAGGTAGCGGATGCAGCGTTTCTCCAAGATGTAGACGGGGAAGGAGACGTTACGCAGGAGCATGGGGATCACCTTGTCTATGCGGTCTGCGTAGGGCTGTGTGGGGACACACAGCGGGTGCGGCAGACCCCCGGTGTGGTTAGTGAAGTACTCCACCAGGTCCTCCAGATTCGTGAAGTCAACGCTCCCGAAGCCGTTGATGAAGAACTTGCCGTTGTCCTTGCGTTGGATGAGGAAGTTGCTGACTTTGTGAGACCCGGGATGGAGGTTGAAGTCCTCGTGTTTCTTCCCGTCTTCTAGCCTTATTGTCAAACCGAAGGAGTCGTGGAGTGTCTGGCTTCTCCGAATGATGAAGGCACCAGGGCACTGGGTGACCAGGGTGGCTTGAGACTCCTGACGGCTGATGTCTGGCTGGAACCAGATCTTCTTGGTCTGCTGGATGACCTTCCTCTTCTGAGCACGCTCCCAGTTCTTGAGGCTGTACTCCACGGAGTCAGGGTTTGAGGTCTCCGGACCCTCCATGTTCATGGACACCTGGTTGCTGCATGGTAGGTTGTCCATGCTCTTGGAAAGGGAGCCCAGGCGCCGGGGTGGCAGAGTCAGAGCCTCTCCTGACTCTCCGGACATCATGGGTTCAGGTTTCAGGGTGGATGGAGTGGGGAGGCGCCCACTCGGACCAGGAGCAGCCTTGTCCCCGCGAGGGGGAAGGGGAGGGGGCGAGAGGACGCCCATAGAACTCTCCGAGCCAGAACGAGAGTTGGTCCCGAAGCTGTCGGTCCGCATCTTGTACGGAACGTACCTCTTCTTGCCCCCGTCCTCTTTCTTTACGGACTCCTTCCTCTGCAAGTAAGGAATGTAGCAGGACTTCCTCTCCATCTTCTTCTTGCCCCTGTCCATCTCCACGTTATTAGACTTCACCTCCATGGACTTGGTCTTCCTGCGCACACTCTCATGATCTCGTTCCAGGGTGCTGCCCCGCCGTCTCACTACGGACTCCTCGCCAGGCTCTGACCGGGTGACTGACACCTTGCTCTTCACAGCACTGCCCAAAGTAGCACACTTCCTCTTATCGTCGAGTTGTGGGGGCGAGGCGATCCCGAGGAGAGGGTCCCGGTCATCGCAATCCCGTCCTTTGTCTTCGTCAAAGCGGACCCAGTTGGTGAAGGTGGGGTGCTGCTCGTCTCCCTCGAACTGCTGCACCAGGTTCTTGACAGGGGTCGCGATCTCGAAGGAGAGGTAGTCCGCCTCCTCCTTGCTCTCCACCAGGTAACTTGTCAGGATGTTGGGGTTCTCCACTGGGGGAGGTTTGCCTTTACGGGGAGGGAGGAGGGGACCGTTCTCAGAGACGGAGCAGCTGGAGGTGGAGGGGGACTCGCCCCGGTCTTTAGTCTTCCCCTTGGGAGGGAGAGGGGGTGGCGCCCCACAGGGAGGACTATCTCCCTTCCCACTGTCCTGGTCCGAAGTGTGGGAGGGTGGGCTGTTAAGGAACGGCAGGAGGGGAGTGATGAGCTTGTAATCCTCATGAAGTGTCAGGATACCGTCCAACATCTCGTTCTGCTTCGTCTCACTCAGAGGATTGTCCGAGAAAAAGGAGGAGAAATCAGCGTAATCCGAGTCAAAGCTCATCAGGAGATCTCCTTAGTCATCTCCTCAATCTCCTTGGCTTCCTGCTGATCTGTAACCAAGGCAGTGTGTGCTATCCTGTCACTGTTGTCAGTAACGACACTGGCTTGCGGTTTGAAGATGACCTGCAACACCCCATCCTCGGGAAAGCGATCGTCCCTGCACGCGATGTCGATGTCCTTCTTCCTGAACACCATGTTGTAGTCCCCCTTGATGAACGCAGTGTGGAATTGGGTGCGGAGAATGCAGGTTTTCCCCGTTTTGCCGATGTGGAAGGCTTTGATCATGACGTCGGATTGCACCTTGACGTTGTCGAGGCTGATGTACACGTGTTCCCTGTCAGGTGTCACGCCGTAGACTTTGGTGGTGTGGATCAGCTTGAAGCCCTCGTAGATGCAGAAGCAGATCTTAGCGCCATGCTTCCCATCTATCTGAGGGCACCCGAACAGAATGACCGTGTTCAGGATCACCTGCCGGTTCTCCAGCTGGATCTCGTTCTTGATCAGGGAGCTGAAGTAGTGCACGATGCGGCGTTGCGAGGGCTGCGTCACTCCGCCCAGTGACTCGTCGTAGAAGCGCTTGTCTGCGAACTTGCCCAGGGCCTCCTCCGCCGTCAGGTAGCGGTTACTGAACTGGATGTAGGCCGCGATAACCACGCCAGTCCGGCCTTTGCCGCCCTTGCAGTGACACACTATCACGTGATGCGGGTCCTGACGGAGGGTGGGGGTAAGTATGGAGGAGTGAGGGGTTAGCGTGAAGAAGTGAGGGGTTAGCGTGAAGAAGTGAGGGGTTAGCGTGAAGAAGTGAGGGGTTAGCGTGGAGAAGTGAGGGGTTAGCGTGGAGAAGTGAGGGGTTAGCGTAAAGAAGTGGGGCGAAGAAGTGAGGGTTAGCGTGAAGAAGTGAGGGGTTAGCGTGGAGAAGTGAGGGGTTAAAAGCGTGAAGAAGTGGGGTTAGCGTGAAGAAGTGAGGGGTTAGCGTGGAGAAGTGAGGGGTTAGCGTGAAGAAGTGAGGGGTTAGCGTGAAGAAGTGGGGGGTTAGCGTGAAGAAGTGAGGGGTTAGCGTGGAGAAGTGAGGGGTTAGCGTGAAGAAGTGAGGGGTTAGCGTGAAGAAGTGGGGGTTAGCGTGAAGAAGTGAGGGGTTAGCGTGGAGAAGTGGTTAGCGTGAAGAAGTGAGGGGTTAGCGTGAAGAAGTGAAGTTAGCGTAAAGAAGTGGGGTTAGCGTGAAGAAGTGAGGGTTAGCGTGAAGAAGTGAGGGGTTAGCGTGGAGGTGAGGGTTAGTGAAGAAGTGAGGGTTATGAAGAAGTGGGGTTAGCAAGAAGATAAACCAGCAAAGAAGTGAGGGGTTAGCGTGAAGAAGTGAGGGGTTAGCGTAAAGAAGTGGGGGTTAGCGTGAAGAAGTGAGGGGTTGGCGTGGAGAAGTGGGGGGGTAGCGTGGAGAAGTGGGGGGTTAGCGTGGAGAAGAGAGGGGTTAGCGTGGAGAAGAGAGGGGTTAGCATGGAGAAGTGGGGGTTGGCGTGGAGAGTAGCGTTGAGAAGTGGGGGGTTAGCGTGGAGAAGTGAGGGGTTAGCGTGGAGAAGTGGGGGTTGGTGTGGAGAAGTGGGGGTTGGCGTGGAGAAGTGGGGGGGGTAGCGTGGAGAAGTGGGGGTTAGCGTGAGGGGTTAGAGTGAAGAAGTGGGGTTAGCGTGGAGAAGTGAGGGGTTGGCGTGGAGAAGTGGGGGGTAGCGTGGGGGTTGACAGAAGTGGGGGTTGGCGGAGAAGTGGGGGTTGGCGTGGAGAAGTGGGGGTTGGCGTGGAGAAGTGGGGGTTGGCGTGGAGAAGTGGGGGTTGGCGTGGAGAAGTGGGGGTTGGCGTGGAGAAGAGAGGGGTTAGCGCTTTAGCGTGGAGAAGTGAGGGGTAAGCGTGGAGATTGGAGAAAAGAGGGTTTAGGGCGGGGGAGGTCCGGAGGTACGATAAGAGAGGAAGTGAGGAAAAGGTGGAATAGTTCAAATGACAGGGACCTCGTCCAGGAGGCCAGGACCCAGGAGCCAATCTGGCTTATTGAATTGTCTCAGTGGGTCCGCCGTCTAAGGTTTATAGTTCGCATCACAGAAGATAAGCTCAGAAAGGGTTGAGAGAGGATCAAGTACTTGTACACGCAAAGTTCTGTTTGTAAAAGGTTAAAGTACACAATGTGTACTGAAGGTGGGTGTGGAAGAGGTGGAGCTCATCTCTTATTACACGTAATTATCGTGTTAACTTCACATCCCCCGTGGCTACAAACGTTAGTAATTCAGTGTGAAATTAACTGCTGACAGGCTTCCTTCCTTCAGACTATGCACTAAGTCACAGCAGGGAAAACAGGGGAGAACTGCGCGTCCTGCAAAGAGGCCCACAGCGGACGATGTTATCAGTAGACCATTCTAAACCATGGTAATGATGTCATGGAAGGACTGAAGAGCTTATCACCCGCAGCATACACAGCTTTCCTTGAATTGATACGTTCCGCGGGAATATTACCCGACCACATTATTACAAAACACACAGCGAGGGACTGTACCTGTCGCAGCCAGGAGTCTATGGTCTTGACAATCTGGCAGAGAAGTGACATGGGTGGGGCGTGGTGATCCGGCCACCCGAACTCCAGCACCTGAGGTTATACAGACATTCAAACGACGAATTACGAAGACAACCTACAGTATGATTCAAATGATGCATCCAAATGGCACATAATCTCTTATAAGCTCAACAACTGACCTGGTTCTTGACCTGGTTCTTATATCGTTTAAACTTCAATCTCTTAACCTTTATCAGCACCAACTGACCTGGTTCTTGACCTGGTTCCTATATCAATCTCTTGACTTTTATAAGCTCACCAACTGACCTGGTTCTTGAAGAGGCTGGTATCGTAGCTCCTGTCGCTCACGTTGATGATCAGGTAGTTGTCGCGGTGTTTGGACTCCAGCAGCTCCGCCACGTCGTGAAGCTTGTTCCGGTAGGCGGACTCAACCCCCTGAGGCCGGGAAACTCATGGCGATAATCCGGGGCGAGATGTAGCTGAAAAGAGAGGGTTAGGATAATCAAGGGCGAAATGTAGCTGAAAAGAGAGGGTTAGGATAATCCGGGGCGAGATGTAGCTGGAAAGAGAGGGTTAAGATAATCCGGGGCGAGATGTAGCTGAAAGAGAGGATTAAAGATAATCCGGGGCGAGATGTAGCTGGAAAGAGAGGGTTAAGATAATCCGGGGCGAGATGTAGCTGAAAAGAGAGGGTTAAGATAATCCGGGGCGAGATGTAGCTGAAAAGAGAGGGTTAGGATAATCCGGGGCGAGATGTAGCTGAAAAGAGAGGGTTAAGATAATCCGGGGCGAGATGTAGCTGAAAAGAGAGGGTTAGGCTAATCCGGGGCGAGATGTAGCTGAAAAGAGAGGGTTAAGATGATCCGGGGTGAAATGTAGCTGAAAAGAGAGGGTTAGGATAATCCGGGGCGAGATGTAGCTGAAAAGAGAGGGTTAAGATAATCCGGGGCGAGATGTAGCTGAAAAGAGAGGGTTAAGATAATCCGGGGCGAGATGTAGCTGAAAAGAGAGGGTTAAGATAATCCGGGGCGAGATGTAGCTGAAAAGAGAGGGTTAAGATAATCCGGGGCGAGATGTAGCTGAAAAGAGCGGGTTAGGATAATCCGGGGCGAGATGTAGCTGAAAAGAGAGGGTTAAGATAATCCGGGTGAGATGTAGCTGAAAAGCGGGGGTTAGGATAATCCGGGGCGAGATGTAGCTGAAAACAGAGGGTTAAGATAATTTGGGGCGAGATGTAGCTGAAAAGAGAGGGTTAAGATAATCCGGGGCGAGATGTTGCTGAAAAGAGAGGGTTAGGATAATCCGGGGCGAGATGTAGCTGAAAAGAGCGGCTTAAGATACGGCACTCACAAAAAGGGGAATGGCCAGTGTAATTTGGCTAGATTTCACAGAAAAAGAGAAATGTGATAATTTGGTTGAGCGTTCCTTCCAGATTGTCGCAATGTATGCTGACCATTTGATAACCCGTAGAATTAACTGATGGCAATTGATCGTAAATTTTAATGTTCTATTGTGTTCGTGAATGTTAAATATCGGCTGGATAAGGAAATTTTACACATTATAATTTTTAAACGTCTAAGACCTATGTTTTAAACGTTGGTTGGTAACGCAGTACTCCATTTCATGATAAAGTTACACAATTTCACGATGACAACATCATTACTCATCGAGTGTAAGTGAGTGTAATTACGTACAGATCGACAGTGAAACATAAATATTCAATGATCATGCGGATATGACAATGTGTTTAAAAGTAACCGGGAATAATGTTTACTATCTCAGATATGATCATGATTCGAATTATATGCTAGATTTCATAAGTTACGAAATACCGTGATGAAACGCTTCAACCAGCTATATTGACTTCACTAGGCCTAATTATCTTGCAAAATATGGGCATGTTGACACCGACTACCGACTCATTAATATGAACGCTAATATACACATTCCGGAATCCTTCCTACACCAGATGTCAGTCTGTGAGTTGAATCATGTAGTACCGAGATGATGAAACATCTCGGAATGTAATGAAATTAAAACAAGATGCTCGTGATGAGGTAATCATCACGCAGCATCTAGATGTAATTTACTAAAAGACTGGAGTGAATCACCTCACCATCCTTACTCGCAACAAGGCTCTACTTCACAAAACTTTTTAAAGGATCTTCCACACACTTTATACACTATACACGTACATAATACATCCAGCATGTACAATGTACTTTGTACATTACCCTGTGTTTACGTAGTGTTGTCATCAGGCCTCAACATCAACCCATTAGGGATGGGATATGATGTGACGCTCATCATCACAAAGTCCTCCATATACATTACCTCATCTACCTTGAAGTTCAGCTTACATTCACATATCATATTGTCATGTCGAGCAGCCAACAATAGAGTCTGAATTACCATTCAAACCACAACAAATGATGTCACCTGTTGTATTTGATCATAACGTTAAGTGTAGGTAATGTGTTTGAGTGAGGGATCCCTTACATCACCATTGAGAGGTCGAAGGGAGCCGTGGGAATCGCGAACACCCGGAAATCATTGCCATAATCGTTCTAGATGGTATTCAATCGTTCTAGATGGTATTCAATCGATGTAATAAGGTACATTCTTATCGCGGGATATGAAATCTGTCTCAACATACTATACAATACGAATCATATGGTGGAAGCATTACCTGTCAGAAATGTACATTGAAAAGCACCCGGAAAACACTCTCAGATCATCCGAGTTAAAATACAGCTCGGATATCAACTAGCACAGTACTGAAATACAATTATTTACTGAGTTCAGGGCGTGGCTATGACGACGCTTTACCAAAGACGATATGTTTCGTTGTATATCGCTAACAAAACGAGAACATTCTGCAGAGATCTAAAACAAAATGTAATACATTTTGTGTGTGTGTGGAAGGGTGTTCCCGCTGAAAATAGGATCTGACGTCATCAATGTAATAAAGTGTAACTCTGTCTGCTGCACAGGGCGAGTGATGGGCTGGGGAACTTAATGTCATCTACCAACATCAGGCGTTTGAAAATAACGTAATTATCACGTTCTAAGACAGACAAGAGATGTTGTCAGCTTGCCAACCTCCAGTGTATGCGTATTTTACGTAAAAACCCGCGCGCCAGTAAAAGAAACCCGCTAATTAGCAACCCGGAGAGATCGCGCTGCGTGAGGGGTACTGCCCGTGAAGCGGCAGGGAGGACCTTTGATCTGCAGTCGCTGCTAATTAATTGCATTAGATAATGGGTACTACATAATGATAATCATGATGAGTTCACCACGTCGTCAGGCTGGAGAAATATATGGCAGGATTGACCAGGACAACTTATCACTTTGAACCGTTACAATGATGTCATTTTCAGAGTTGTCTCCTGTTCGGGCAAGGCAGTGGTCGTCCGTGAAATGTGACACAGAGTATCATACACACAAGAATGTAGGTATCAGTGTAATGATTTCCAGTGATAACGGCGTGAACGTTTGTTTCATGACCAGATCACCAGATCAATGGTGAGACACACGGTTGCTCCATGCAGTATATGAGGGGGGTGAAAATGGTAGTAATTTTCAAAGAAATAGCAGTAGGGCCAGGTACACTTAAAAAGCACTCTCCCCGTTTGAACGATTCTGAAAAATTTAATCTACTCAGAAACTGCCATTTTTTGTTCTTTTTCATCTATATGTTTCTGTAATTTGCTTATAAACTTGGATAAGCGATGGTCTGACTAGCATAAATCAGCGAAATTTCAATTATTTCATGAACAAAAACAGTTAATGAAAACCAGGTCCACTCACCTATTTAATTGTCATTTTCACCACACACTCAAATAGACCAACAAAAATCAATCTTAAATTATTACAGCTTATATTGAGGGAAGACAATATTTAGGCCTGCAAAACTACTTTAAGTCGCCAATGCAAAATCTTAAGTTTATGAACCTTATTTATAGCCTCTTAATTTTTATTATATTCTGGAATCAAATACATCCCATATACATTAAAAATTCTATACAATATACATACATTGTTAATTGTCTACATTTTCAAGAAATGGACAAACCGGTATTGTGCTACAAATGAAATCATCGACAAAGTAAAATCATCAACGATTTAGATTTATAAAATTCCATCGGTTCTCTGTCTTCTCAGACCATACAACGGAACTGGCAACTTGAAAAGCCTCTTTTCGGTACATTGTTGATGTTATATAAACAGTGACATATCAGCAAGTCTCTTAAAATGAGCCGGTAAATGCTGAGCTACACGTTGGGGTGATGTAATGGAGACTAGGACCACCCTGTGACTAGTACCAAATCAGGAGGCTGCAACAAACGAGCCTTTACAAGTGCAGTCGAAATAAAATACCATAAATAGAAATACATGACTCAATACGAGACACTGTTGACTGCTACTTAAAACCTTGAAGTCATTAGTCAAAGTTGATTGGCTTAAAATTCTGATAAAGACAAAAATTAACGAAGAATATTGATCAATAAAATTAGAATTGTTCTAAAACAAGAATTGTGCCTGACGGCAAAATTCTTGTTCACTGTTTCCGTATGCGGGCGCTTAATTTCCCTCCCCGTCATAATAACAAAATAAGAAGTTACGAAGATGAATAACAGCTAATTAAAGTTCCTTGTACCGTATCCGCATAACTTTGTGGAGGCGCGTAGGTTTCACGTGTGATCACCAGTTAACGAACGCCGCGCATGAATAGCGGTGAATACGGCTCAAAATTTGCGAAAATTAGCACCTTTAAGTCGTGCATCATTCATTTGAAGACTTAAGGGAGTCCAAAGTCTTGGGGATAACTGATTCATAGTGCGCTGAGGCTTCAGTAGCACTCAGATTTATTTGTTCCTAAGATAACGGCTTGTTCTTCAGAACATGATAGTATCATGGCTGCTTGACACCATCTGCTTGCTTGACACCAGTTCACTGTTCATTGCTTGACAGTTGATTCTAGACTAGTGCTTGACACAAGTTGAAGAGTTGATTAATTGACACCAGCAGTCCGCTGGATACCATTTCCGAACAGTCAATAGATAGCTAGAGAACAGATGATCTCTTGTTCAAATATCGTGCTGGTAAACCAGGTAGGATTGGAATTGACAAAACAATACCAAAACCACCTCGGTTTTATAATAACAGTAGTTATCAGTACTGACGCCAAGTTAATACTTACCGTAAGTATTTCCTGTACTTCTTAGTTCGGGCTAAGCAGTTTCTAAACAACATATTGCAGTGGGACGGGCATCTACCTCAGGCTTGGAAAATGAAAAGATATTCAATAGGTTGTGCATAAAATGTAGGTAGTTCGATTTAGTCAACTGATCATGAATGCTATGTGCGTTCATCAGTTAAGAGGAACTCAGCGACAGGGTAGCAAAAAGGGCGGTTAGAAAGCGCTACAGTTTGAGGAAGAAAAAACAAGGCAATTTTAAGTTTGGGCCTTGGGCCACACTTGTTTCCGGAGGCAGGGACCAAAGACGAGCACTAAGACAAGTGATAAAGGACGGGTAAGTACTGGAAGTGCTCACTCACACACGAAGTGACACTTGTACACTTATTATACGTGAAAGAAGGGAGACAAGGCGACGCCTGGTGTTAGAGGCAGCACCACAAGTTCCTACTGCACTTCTTTAACATATATTACTGATTTCCTATCCTACTTTAACATATTACTGCTGTAGTGCAACAGTTGGAGGGCTGGTAGGAAGTCAGAACCACGCCCCATACACTTCCGCCATTTACAATCTTATGTTGTTTAATTGAACGTGTTTCCTTACACTCCCATCTGTGTAAGATAACACATGTTAAATATGTCTCGAATAACACACAACATGAGATATGTTAAATGTGTCTCATATGAAGACAAACTAACAGACTCACAAACACACACACAAACACACAGTTACACACAAGAAGTGTTATACAGTATCACGTGACACATCTCACAGAAAGAGACAACACCTCTCTCTCTCCCGATGTTAAAAGCGTTTTGACTGTTAATGTGGCAGTTGCAGCTGCTAATCTATATTAATAATTCAAAGTGTTCGTGCGTCTGTGTGTGTATCAGCGCTATTTAGGACCTGCGTGCAATATTTTTCATTGTATCCTAAAACGGCAGCGTATCCTTAAAATAAGATCCTAAAATCGTCCTGACAATGACCAATATCATTGTGCAATGCGCATTGCGCAAGTTGACGGTCAACTCGCGCGCAGATTGGCCAATGTCGCATGGACCTCTGGGTAAGCTTATAAGCCGTTGATAACAGCAGGTAATATTCCTTGCATCACAGGTTGTTCATTGATTGACACCAACAACGTCATCAGGTCACACAAAAGGTAGCAAAGCGCGAGACGTTTCACGTTAAAAAAGAAGCATAAAATTAAGCGAATAATACCCGTTGCAGACTTCGTCACAGAATGTGCAATGAAAGATGGGCGAGTGGAGAGCACCAGGCATATCAACTGTTAGCTCTATTAGTGTGTCTACTGGTATCTGTAATGCGTCAATTTCACAGCTCAGAGTAGGAAGATTATGACTTGCGGGCAGGGTCAAGAAAACGTGCACCTATCTACTAATTCACTGCGGGCCGAGTATTTTTACCTACTAACCACAATACTGTACAGTGCTGTACTCTGATACTCTGATCAATCCATGCCTCTATAGTTAATAGGAGAAAAATAATAATGAAGAAAGGTATTCATTATCATGCTCATACGATGCTCATAACAAGCTCGTAGGTATATTAAACCTGTAAGAGTAGGAGCGACATTTCAGCGACAAGTAGTAAGAGAAAGCGTCAATTTGTAGCAGAGGGCTAGAGAGAACTTTATACTGGCCGGGTCTTTTCATCAGATGGAGGTTGTGTAACTAGCAACGGGCGGGCAGGTTTTCTTTATCTGTATATCAAGAATCTTTGTGAAAGTGAAGGAGAACACTGATGCTTTGATGGAGTGGTATTTTGCACAAATCCGACAAATATCAGCAACAACTACTACACTGCTCACTTGAATAGCTCTATTGCAAAAACAAATCAGAAGATCAGCAGAAAACGTCGAGTATAGAAAACAAATCAGAAGATCAGCAGAAAATGTCGAGTATAGAAAACTATTCGCAGACACAGGAATACGCATATAAATGAAGCGTGTGACGGTTGCACAATGCAAAAGGATGGTCTACCCACGTCACCCTACTCCTACCTGATATGGTAGTAGTTGCTAAATCTGTGGTTGAGTACAGGATATAGCCCGCGTCATAAAGTTATACTGTGTACGTTATAATCTCATGTCGAGGAGAGAGAGGGTGGTTAAATGCAGAGTAGCTGAGGAGTGGGGGCGGGTGCGGCAGAGAGTAGCTGGGGAGTGGGGGCGGGTGCGGCAGGAAACACGGTGAGATACCGTATGTGATCAGATATGTACCGTGAGATGGGAAACGTCATTCTCAGATCCCTGTCTCCGCGGGGTGTTCTACTTAGGAAGGTGTGTGGGAGAGGTAGGAGCAGGAGGAAGTCAAAGCTCAGATGTGAGAGGTACTAAATATGGTGTTTTATGTGACGGCTGTCACAAATCCAGAT